>CAAKHB010002350.1:23269-68269 GCA_901007665.1 Aeoliscus strigatus
TTTCCCCAAAACCCCCCCCCCCCCCCCCAACAAAAAAAAAACCAACTGTATAAACATAATCAACGTACTGAAGATTTTCATTCTTAACACGTGTACACAAGCCTCGTGAAGAGGTACACAGTCTGTTTAAATACTACTTGTGCTGAGAGCCTGGTAACTGTTCAGTCCATGAATCATTACTGCTACAATGAGCTATCCTGAATGGTGGATGTGTTTGGCCAGCAGCACATCCAGCATACACCCACACAACATACTCCGCACTGGATGGAATTATCAGCTGGTAACCTCCCCGTTTGATCAAACATACACCCACTATACTGCTGAACCTCGCCTTCGTTTGTCAAACCAGCTGCCGAACAGCTGGAAAACGCATGTAGAAGCTCTTGAACACAATATGGCTGCTTTAGCCACAATTACAGCTTCCACTTATCTTACAGAGGCATTTATATCACATCAATTATTATATTATAAAGCTCCAGACAATTTAATGTACATGACACAGAGGTAATAATCAAAAATGCTGGTCCACTTAGTTGACTCCTGTTTACACCAGAAAGGACCAAATTCTCGGCTTGCATTTATTTATGGGTTTTATCAAAATCAAACATGCTGATAAACAGACCAACCAGAATGCAAAGCTGTAATTACGAATACAAAAAACAAAAAATTAAAAAAGGAATGGAAACCAAACTATAACCTTGATTTATTCCAGCCAC
Organism: Aeoliscus strigatus; assembly: GCA_901007665.1. NCBI lineage: Eukaryota > Metazoa > Chordata > Actinopteri > Syngnathiformes > Centriscidae > Aeoliscus > Aeoliscus strigatus. The sequence goes on from CAAKHB010002350.1 coordinate 23,986, forward strand.
TGCCTTGAAATAGAAATGTCACAGCTACAGGAACAAACTTGTTAGCTTCCTCTTTTGAAGCAGTGATTTACATCAATCTTAAATACCTGTTGAGCCGACATGTAGCAAATTAAAATTACTTCACGGAAAGGTGTGCTAGTTTGCAAAGGAAACAGTTAAAAAGACACTGAAGCTGAAACCACGCACAGAAACAGAAGGATCTGTCTCTTACACAGTCAGCAATACTCGATACCTACGAGGCGTTCAATGACTTCACATGATAAAACAACTGCAATCTTTCCCCCCACAAAGAGGGTGGATCCTCACATGAAGCCTTACACTAAGCAGGAAAATACTCTTCACCACTTTTATTACATTCACACTACTCATTATTACGCGATATTTGAGATTTTTTTTCACCGTCCATACAAAGCGGTTCTGACTGTTGAATAAGAAAGTATGTATATAAACATTTAACACATGTTCTGTAACATGTACCATTCTGTCATTGGCTACAAACCTACACAATATCACCATGATTTCTTTAAATATGATCTTGGTATATTATCTTAAAGATGTTAACACCCAGATGTCAGACTGATGACAGTGGCAGCTGTTACAGTAAAGCCTCTCTGACCACCTCTGTGGTATATTCACCTTCATCAAAAAATACACGCCCTCTGTACATGCATATTACATTTGGCCATAATACCATTTCTTTCCAATTTGGATTACTTGTGCAGCAGACTATCACAGGACCACAAGTCTGTGCTCAACAGGCATCTCATCTCAATGGAGATGGCGAGAAATGACCAGCAGGAGCCTCAGATTCATTGATGGTCATTCTTCAGATTGCAAACCTTGTTTTCCATGCATGTTAAAAGTTACAGCTTACCTGATACTTTTGTCAAACACCTTGGTGCGAAACACCTCCTCCTGGTCCAGACTGATGGTGCAAAAGGTACAAAGATCCCGTTGTCGATTTGGACCCGAGACTGAGCCCAGATTTTTAGCTTCACCTGTGATGACAAGAGAAGATCAGAATTACGGTTTTAGAGGATGAATGACATGTTAGCTGCATGACATTTCTGTACATTAAGACTAAATTAAGTATTTAGGTTTCATCTAAATTATATACACTTGTGGTGAAAATGTGAAAACAAAACTGAGGACTAATGGAGCTATTTGGAGAGACCCCACGTGTGATTCATGGCAAACACTTAAACAATAATATGTTTTTACATTCAACATCCTTCCACTCGTATACGGACAATTCTTGACAGTTACTGGGGCAAGTCAGAGAGCGGATGGAGCTAGACTACTTAAGGATGATATATGTGGTTAGAAAGATGAAACACCAACTTCCTCCCCGTTACAGGCCTTACAAACGACCCACACAACAGCAAAACACACAAACAACACTTGCCTTGACACATGCAGGCAAGCCCAGATTACAGGCCCTGAGGTTGTATAACATGGACTAGAAACAAATTCAACTTAAGTCAGGTGCATTTGCCAAAGTAAAGTATGTATTTTCATTTATAAATGCCCCTTTATACGAAAAGTTGCAGGAGAATTTAGTTGCATGACAAAATAACTTGCTGTGATTTCACATAGATTATAGGAGAGAACATTGTAAGTAATATCTTCCTAATGTTAACAAGCAAGAATATTCAGAACACACGGCAGGTAACTGACATGATTATTCTCATCTATTACTCACGTTCTTGTACAGGAAGGGAAAGGCAAAGGGCAATGGGGTGACGCTACCTACATAAAATTAATTGTATTCAGTTCTTCTCCGTGACTTTCACCATGTTTGGTGGAACTTTGTCAGATAGGTTTAATGCAATGCCCTTAAAACTTGTTTAGAAAAGAAAAATAGAATGTTCTCCACTGAGGAGCTGATACCTCACAGACTAGAAAAGTCAACAGCTAAATTACACTAACAATTACACCTCTATCCCTGACAATGAGTCAGAATTAGTAGACAGATTACAAGGACATAGACTGTCATCTAATTTAGTCCTGTAGCGGTGAATCGACAGCTTAAGCCCAGTTGGACACCTAGTTAAGAAAAGCTGCCAGAGAGATCAGTGTTCTAACAGGCTAATCATTGCGGTGTATGGCTAATCTTAGGAAGGGTAAGTAAAAACAGCCAACAGCCAATAAGCATCTGATGACCTGGTGGGAAGAAAGTACACATATGTACGCTGACACAAACACACGGAACACTGACTGAGGCAGAATCAGAAGCAGGTCACTCAAGAGGGTCACGTATTCAACAATGTCAGATGAATATCAAGTCTTCTTGTAGCCTGTTTTTTATTTACTGAATGTGACCCTAATGGAATAGTTTAAGAAATTCATCCATCCGCACGGGACACCACCTCTGTTGGTGTGCTGGCTAAAGATGGACAAAGCTTCAACAAGGAAGAATGGAGTTTCGTAAGACTGCGAAGCAAGTTGCATGCCATCATAGTTCCTCTATTTGGTTCTTCTTAGTGTTTTCTCATTAACACATAGTAGTGAAACAGACCCCCCCCCTTGCCTCACACACCGGTTATCCTCACAGGTACACAGCCAAACTCAGCCTACGCATCCATCTATACTATGTTGATGTAAAGAAGGGATAGTATGTGTATTACAGCAGACACACAGCCTCCCTCAGGTACTTAACATTGCCAGAAACGGGCTTGTGTGAATTGTGAATTGTGTGCAGATGTGAACACCAATGAGACACCCAGTGAGTTCAATAGTGACCTTTACTCAGTCATATAGTGGCAACTGACACTTTGTCTGTTCAACATGTTCTTGTGGGGCTCTCTCTCATGATACTGCATAGCTATGCCTTAACAAATCTTACGATAACTAACAGTTGCCACGAAAATACACGCTATTGTCTTCTACCTGACATGAGATCCTTGAGATGCCTGCGGTGGTAACGATGGATTCGAGTGTTTGGCGTTGTGGCCACTAGCCTGCGTTCCCACTAACATTCACGTAGCTTGCTGTGCGGCTATAGTCCACACACACAAAACATATCGGATCACCTTCACACACAGTGTGATCGACATTTAGAGCCAGTGAACGAATTCATTCACCACCGGTACCGGTAGCTGGCGGCTAGCACGCTACGCTACGTTGACGTTCGCCACCGGCAGCCCGACCTGATGAACTGGCTGTCTCTGCCTCCACACACCGTCCGCTGTTGACGGCATGCCGCGCCCCTCCGTCTTCCCTCTCACAGCACCGCTTGTTCACCCGACCGCTTCCCTTCCACTTAAGAGGCAAAAACATCGGCAAACTTACATATTTTCCCACGTAGACTCTGTAAAATCCGAATCCTCGAGTCGTCCTCTTCCGCCATGGTCAGAGCTGACTGTTGGCCCGGTGCACTCAGCGCTGGTTGATCATATCCGTTTGTGAATGCATGCAGGCAGGCAGACCGGAGGGAGAGACAGCCCCACGGCCGCGTTACGTCAGGCTCGGTAAACCCACTGCTGCTGCCTCTGTACGTTAGCAGAGCTTCCTCAAAAGTCGAGTGCCTCGTCTCGGCTCGTTCTCAAACAGGTAATGTACATGTTTGACATGAAATGCTTTTCCTCTTATGTTGCAAAATCCATGCTCACACACCTGTGGATGCGGCGGCAGCTTAGCTAGCTTTGTGTTTCACCCCGTGAGAGTTCATGGAACCACTTTACTCACCATGACAAGAGAAACAACACACGGAACCACCGGATTATGACTCAAACACATACTATTACCGTGTCTTCAACCACAAGAGCTAACATGTCTGTCTCTTCTGTAAGGAGGATCATATCAAAATATGCTTGATTTGGCCTCAACAGTGAAAATAACCAGTTCTTAGTACTAGAGCTGTTGAAAGTGTTTCAAATAATATGTTCAATGTTCATTTGGGAGGTAACTCTAAATTTGAAAACAAGCCAGCGCCTCATATTTCACATTGTAAACCAACAGGGGGCAGCATAATACTAGATCGTTTAGACGTAGCATTAGCGCTTCATTTGTGATGAACGTGTTACGATGAAAACATCGTAACACGTTCAGGAATTTTGTATGAGTTCAAGTGTCTCAGGTGCTTTCAGGAGTGAGAATGCCTACATTTGCCATGTTAGTATATGTTTCAGTTGTGAGTGATTTTCGTCGGAATTTTGGCTGGTGGTCACAGACAGCTCTGGGAGCGCTGGCATGAAGGAAATGAGGTGCAGCAGAGCTGCTGCTTGTTCACTTCAGTGATTCACTATTGCCTCTTGAGGCACACAGTGGCATCACAATGACATGACATGAGTTCATGACATGAGAGAAATACCAAAGAATTGGGTATTTCTCAGTTTCATTAGAATTGAGAATGTGCCTGTGTTTGGATAAATTCAAGGAAGCCACATGTTATTGTGAATTATTTTAAGTCTACAGTCACAAGTCCTTTTAAGATATTTGGTCTCATAGTTTAAGGGGATGTTTTGAGTGGTCGTTAACTCACTCACTCCCATTCTTCATCACTGATGACAGGAGGTCAATAAAGACTGTCAGGAAAGTATATTGTAATAATACCATAAACTCATTATAAAGGTTAAGTCAATTTCTGTGCATCATGTGTTAGTCATTTGGAACCGACTGCATTAACTTGGCATGTGACAGCTATAGAACTATAATGTTACCTGATTCTCTACTGTGTATTTTTAATCTTTTAAAATGTTGGTGACACTAAAGCCATTCATTTTTTGTACTTATGAAGTTATAAAAGACAAATTTTTGTCTTTGGGATGTCTATGGCGATGAAAATCAAACTAGAAAGGGATTCTGGACAGCAGAGACTTAATGCGAGTGTAAAAATAATAATTTTTTTTAGCTATATAAGCTGACATCAGTTGTTGTTGTCACCACTTTAATAGGACAACTTATGATTCACCGGTTAAAAGACAAGCCAAGTCTTAACAGAAAAAAGGAAGTAAGGGACGTCTAGAGATTGTATCATGAGATGACCAGGACTGCTTCCTGGTCCAGTCCCCTTGTGGCTTTCTATGGGGAAAGCTGTTTGCCTGGCAGATACTCTTTTTACTCATGAGGTGTTTCCCTGATTATTTGTCAGTGAATCAGCGAATACTGCTGAGTGGTGACTGCGTTTGTAGTTATAGTGTTTGTAATTAATCAGCAATGTATCTCACAAATGCTTATTGTAGTTATAGTTAAGCAGAAACGTAACTCACTCATGCTGTTCAAAAACGACAGGACATAACAGTTTAGAATATCAACAATATTTATTTAAATAATTTTACATTTTTAATACATATCAAACACAAAAGTGGTAACTTGTCTCATTAATCATAATGATGCAGTGTGGTAGAAATTATTATAACAATTATGCTTAGAATAGTAATTGCATTATCAAAGATTTCAACAGATAGCATAGTCTATCTTCCAAGTGCAACGAAGAAATGTGACAATTTTTCAATAGTCTGACACATCCCTCCACTTTGATGAAAATGCGGTTTTAAAGTAGAACTTTAGACAACTCTGAATGCACATTGCCGTCATGAATCTCACAAAAAGGTGAAAAAAAAAGGTGGAAAAGGTAGTAAGTGTCAGAAGGTCGTATGTTATAGATACATATATATGGAACAAGTTAGTCTGTCTGTTAATTTTGGAAGAACATACAGCTAAATCTGTCAAAGTCTGCTACAAATATAACATCACAACTCATCTCACGCTCCTTTTAGCTCTAAAAAAAGGTCTCCTCTTTGCACACCAATTTCTCTGGCTTATTTAAAGAAACGTGGGCACCTTTAGATTCAGATTCAACATTCTTCCTAAATAGTTCGCAGGACTTCTCACCGTCACTGTGACTGTTTGTTCTTGGCCCCAGCAAACTATCCTTTTTTCTGTCGCTGTCTTGGGTTGGACTTTTTGAAGTGAGAATCATCGACTGTGCCACACTGTCTCTCTTCTTGGCCGTTTTCTGTTTCATATTTGAAGCCTTCCAGGAGAACAGTGGTTCAGGGCATGGCATTAATGGACTTTTAACGTGGGAGTATGAAATGTCGTGGTAGGACTTAAAGTCAGTTGTATCTTCCGTTTTATGCTTGTGTATGGGAAAATGTCCTTCGTCCACAATCTCACTGTTCATGTCCATATACTCTTGATGGTCAGGCTCCTCTGTTTTGATGTAGTCTTGTTTGTTGTCCTCGCTCATGTATGTAGAACATGGTCTGAGTGTATCATAAGTGTGTCCTTCCCCATTGGTCTCCTGGTGCTTTTTCTCATGACTCCTCATGGTGGCGAGATAGAGAAAACGCTGGGGACAGAAGGAGCATCGAAACTTTTTCTCTGGGTTGGGGCTCCGGGGTGTATTATCGAAGCAAGATCCGTTTTCCATACAGCTGTTGCAGACGTAATCCCCACCAGCAGGTATCTCACCTGGGGGACCTTGCTTACCACAGGTACGACAGAAACACGGGTGGGAACCAATAATGTGTGCTCGCAAACCAGTCTCTGTGATAAAAGAGCTGTCACAGATGTCACAGTTGTACATGGTTCTCGGACTGCAGTTCCTGCCAACACTACGTTTCACCTCTCCAACACCACCTGAGAGGCTCTCCTCTGACCGCTGGCTCTGGTCCAGCTGGGGCTCATTTACAGATGCCTCAGGAATATGGTGGAACAAAGCTTGTTTGTGTTTGAACCTCAGCTTCTTCTTCTTTTTTGCTTTATAGGAATAGTAGGGACGCCAAAGCATGTCAGTGGTGTCACATTTGTTGTGATCGTCGTACGTTTCGGTAGCTGTGTCACTAAAGTCTGGTCTGAGGCGGAGCCTGGGGCTCTCTGACTCATCCCTTATTGGATAGTGTTGACTCGGGCTCTCCGCCTCCCTCAGTTCTCGGAATCTCCGTTTCTTTCTTGGAAAGAGCTTAGAACCTTTGATTCTGCGGCGGATGATTGCCTCATTGCCTATCTTCACTGTTATCTGACAAAGTGGCATTGCGTCACCATCCACAGACGGACCTGGGCATGCCGGTTTGGCTAGATATGTTTCTGTCTTTGTGCCTAACGCTTTATCCAGCATCACATTCTCAGTGCTTGACTGGAGTAGTTCCTTGGTCATATTCTCAACCCTTTTTGCGGAAGCGGATAATTCACCTAGCTTTTTAAACGTGTTCAAGGAGTTCAACAGTGGCACGTTATGACAATGCTGTGAGTTCATCAGCTGGAGAGGAGCATCTTTATTAGCCACTGGAAAAGACCCTGCATCAGGGAATGTACTTCCGTAGTTGATTCGGGGTGAAGCTCTCAGCTCAGCCTCTCTTCCTCTCTCTCTTTCCAGTTCTGTGTTAAAACTTTGGTCAATGTCACTTGGCTTGTCAAAACTGATGCGAGGCTTGACAGGTGCCACCGTTTTTGTTGTTGCCATAAACGTCAGAGGCACTGAAACACCGTCGGAGGGGCTGATCACAGCATTTCCATCAAACGGAGAGACGACATCGCCTCTCTCCACACCCTCTGAATACGTCTGACTGTATGTCTTGTATTTTCTTTTTCTGAACTTCATAGGCAGAAGCCTGTAGAGTTTGATTGGATACACGCTGGCTTTCAGGCCTCCGTTTGCAGATTTCCTCTTTACAGCCAGTGTGGGATCGATGCCATGAAAAGACTTCTGATGGTTCTTCAATATATAGTATGTCATGAACGTTTCCAGGCAGAAAATGCACTGATAGCGGCGTTCACCCGTGTGCCAGATTTCATGCTTAGTCCGATACTCTGCCAGGGCAAACACTTTATTACAGTAATGACAGGGATAGGCTCTCTGCCAGGAATGTACATTCTCATGCCGCTTCAGACTGGATAGTGTGACATAGACTCGTTTGCACATGCTGCAATTGTATCTCCTTTGGTTGCCGCCTGGCTTCCTCTCATCTCTGGGAGACGTTGGTGGGTCCATTTTAGGGGGTTGCGGGCTGTAAGATGTGGGGAGGTCAACGGGGGGGATCTGTGGACTGTGCTCCGTGGTTGGTTTGTCAGAATTATCTGAATGGACGTCCGCCTCTTTTGCCGGTATGTCACTGGCATCTTGCTTACGCCGGCCTCTCGCAGCCCTGGGGCACACCTGTTCATGGTTGCGCAGTCGTTTCAGGTGTATGAACTTTCTGTGACAAAACTTGCAAAACAAATGACTTACAAAACGCTTTTTATGAACCTCTGCGTGAATGGTAAGAAGCGCCTTATTTGTGAATATCTCTGGACAGTGTTCACATCCGTAGATGCAGATGCTGTCTTCCGTGTGAGGTGAAAGAGTTGGTGGACCAAGCTCCTTTTGAACATCATCAGTGGCTTCAGGAAGCACCGCATCCATAGATTTGTTGGATTCTGCCTCTGAAAAAAGTGGAGGTGGTGTCATGACTGCAACTGGTGCAGCATTTGCACCATCAGTGAATGTTTTGTTTAAAATATTAGGTTTCTCTGAGTGTGAATCCTCTGGTATATTTCTACTGTGGCGTTTTTTAAGGGGGCCTGTGTTCCGGTAAGTAAGTTGCTTTGGTTGTGGTGTTGCTGGTGAAATGACATTTTTCTTGTCACACTGACTGCCGTCTTCTTCCTGTTCAGTAGCGTGGTTGACAGCATATGAGTGCTCTGAGAGGGTCTGGGTGGTTTCATTGTTACCATGGATGCTGGAGGATGGAGGGCAACTTGCAGGGAGTTCAGCATCAAGTGACTGTCTCTCCCTGTTGGTTTGAGCCTGAGGGGCAAAAGGATTGTTACCTGGACACACTTCCGTGATAGAGAAGGCGTTGGTAATCCGTGGCCCTTTGGCACTATTGGTCTCCTCGGGCCTGGAAGCTTCCTTTTTATTTTTTTTTGGCACACCGCCTGTGCCATAATCAGTGGGTTTAACACATTTGGGTAGGTTTTGAGTTTTGCTGGGTTCCTGTCTCTCCTGATGTGTCAGCTTCTCCAAGAAAGGAATTCCGAGTCGCTTCCCCGCCGCCACTAATCCTCCTGTGTCATCTGCGTCAGATGATGTCACCTTTGAGCAGTAGATAAAGTTGAGAATACTGGCGAAAACGTCAGACTTCAGGTCCATCAGCTCCAGTACCTGGCAGGAGTTCCACGTGTCACCAGTTGTGAGAGCATTCCTAAAGTAGCCACTGCAGGCTGCCAGGATGTTCCTGTGGGCTCGAAACTTTACATCCTCCACCACAATGGTCACGTCACAGAAAAGGCCTTGCGAGCGCTGCTCATTGAGTTTCTTCAGCACAGTTTGAGCGTGAGCACTATCCATCAGGCTCTAAGTGAAGGGTGACGCTCAGTCATCTAACAGGGAAAAAAAAAAGAAGAAGAAGAATCGTTCAGCTTTATCAAAGTATTGATTGGTTTTAGCAAAGTATCATCATTTCCCTAGAAATCCATTAGATATGTGTGCATTTTTTATTGGAAACAATTTAGTAAGTCCAACACTAGATGGCAGCAACATCCAGATAAATGACTCAACTGTTTAGGGTAACTCACAACTCGTAGACCTTTATCTGGGTGATAGAAAGCCATTGTGAGCGCCAACCTTTGGCACTAAACACACATACTGAATGGAACGTAGGACCGCCCAGAAATCATCTATAATCTAAACCCTACGAATACATATGTTTGCGCCCGGAACGTTCTGAAGTCTGCTTTTAGTTTAGTTTTTAGTGATATAAACGAGATGAAGTACTGTAATAGCAACACGTTTCTCCTGATAGGTCAGATAAATGTGTAAAAGTGGATTTTGACAGAAAGTGAAATTATATTAAATCTGCAGCTCTAGGAGGACGATAGTAGTTCGTTTATTGTCACTTCCAAAGAGAATGTATCACCCAGATGTTCTGGCCGGGACCAGAGAGAATGGTGTGAGTCGGCTGGCAGTCATCGAGACTGTCTTGCATCGACTGCACCCGCAAAGGCTCACCCCACCGACTCTTTTTGAAATGATGAATCATCACTTGTGTATCGACGTTTTACAACTTCAGATCACGGAAGTTGCTACTTCACATTACACCATCTTTAGTCATCCCTATTGGTGGTTGTGGTGCTAGTCATGCTATCATGGTGCAATAAAGCGTGAAACCATGATGTTCTTTCCCCTGACATGACTAACTGTGACTCTAGAGGCAACACGTCTATATTTAGAATCGCTCTGTTGTAAACATGTTCTATGCTCTGCGCGCCCACTTAGGTCAGCACAGAGAAACTGTTGTCTTTATCCACAAGAGATGTTTTTAATATTTATTCTTAAACTTTTTATCAGTTAAAACAGTCATAAAATGCTAGCTCAGTTTGTCAAATCTAATTTTGTTTTCAGAAGAGTTTGGGCGCGTACCATTGGGTTGTTTTACAGAAAAGCTATTCAAGCGATTATTCAATATTTTGCTGACGTGTAATATCATTGAATTTCTCATTAATTTGCAGTTTCATGAGTACAACAAAAACAATATGGCCGCCGTTCTTTATAGCTTCTCATATTGCTGAAAACACAGCCAGCCTCCTGCTTTCTCAGACAGGCCTCCGTTGTCATGGCAACATGCTATTGCGCAGCATTTATTGGGATTGGGCTGTATGGCCACTGTATTAGCTGTTCATATATTTTCAGTCCCATCCCTACCTTGGACAATGTGCCGTTGCCTGTCTGCAAACACACTGCAGTCTCTCAAGTTTGCCTTTGTCCCTGCTGTGTCGGTGTGACAAGTGCAGCAGGAACGCTACCCAGAGGACTTCTCATCTGCTAACAGCCAACGATATGTCACAGACGTTTTTTTTATCCTTTACAAAGAGTTAGATTTTTCCAAGGCTACGATATTATTCCACCGTGTTCAGCTACAGTGACAATTTCAACATATTCCTGTTCATTGCCACCACCTGCTGAGCGGAAATTTCAATTTTAACATCAGTACTTGTAATTTTCTCTCACGTGACTTTACCCTGAATGCTCATGTGATATGTTTTGTAAATCTTATTCCCTCATGCCAAACCACAAACCAAGAGTGACAGGACACTATGCAGAGATTATTGTCAAACAAAGAGCGAATGTCAAAGCAAGAGCCACCTCACGCACCTCTGAAAAGCGTTCTTCAGCAAAAAACAGGTTGTAAATTGAAGAAAACCATGCAAAACATACCTTAGTAGGACAGAGAAAAAGATGCAGGGCGCACAGGAAATGGTCACATGCAATATTCCTTTTCTCAGTTTACCATACCATATGTGAGTTTTGTGAGAGCAAGGCGAAAGTATCTTTTTCTGTGATGGTCGCTGAACAGTGGCGTTGTTCGAAGCAGAGCCTTTTCTGACGTCTTTCTTCCTCTCCCTCCCTTGCTGTGTGCAGATGACTCCAGCTCTAACGTCCTTCGCCTCTGTCCATGCAGCCAGGTCCTCGGCAAGATCTGCCCTTTTTCTGACTGTCCCTGTCCTGTCCTCCAGCTATAAGAACAACTCCCAGTACATACAGCACGTAAGCTAACTCAGAGTACCGGTCTGCCTTTGCGCTAGCTGGGCAGCTGACGCGTTCGCTCAGGAGCCACAGAGCAGGAAACTGCAACTTTTATTAAGCATGGCAGAGGGCTGTGAGGAGAGCGGAGAGATGCTGGGTGCTACATCACACACCAGCCCTGCACCCGATGCAACAGCCAGAGAAAACACTCAGCTGCACTGCTCGTAGCAGTCCTTTGCTGTGCATAAATGCTGCATTTAATCTCCCTAGCACCACAACAGCTGCATCCTGATGCACGTCGACGCTGACTAAAGAAAATGTCTTTTGCATGGAACAGAATGATCTTTCAACGAAACAGCTTCAGTGCACGATGCCACGCTGTCTGTTTCTTGCTTATGCACAGCGTTGCGCTGCACAGCAGTATGTTACACCAAAGCCGTTGGTCCGCGCAGTGACTGTGGTTAGGTAATGCAGAACCTGAGAGAAGATGGCAGTGCCTGCTATTCTATTGTGTAGGAAAGCGATCAAGGAATACACATTCATCAATGCTTTCACTTTCTAATGCAGCGTGCATGCAATCGGCTGAAGGAAAAAGAGAGTCCCGATATTAGCGGGAACTCTGGAAAAACCTATATAGAGGCTGTTGATTGATGAAAAAGCAGCAGATGCGTCAGCACTGCAGACGAGGGGGAGGGGAGGAAGCTGAACCCGACATGGCACTCTAAGCCTCTCGCCTGCCTCTGAGGATGGAGGCAGCTCTTTGTCATTTTCACAGCTGAGCGAAAGATGTCTGCGTCGATCCATGCCTTGTGCTGCTGACCGTAAACTAATCTGAAATCCATTTGATTTTAGGTACCGCCGGCTCGGAAAATACAAACCAGCAGGTGCCTAATGATTATGCATGGACTCACTCAACGCCCCAAAGGGAAGAAATGTGCTAATCAGGGAGTGTTTGAGCTTTTCTCTTCTTTTACAATTTATTATCACAAAAATTTGACTGTTACGCAGTACACCACATTTTCGTAGCAAACCACAATCAATGCAAGAGCCGTATCCTGGTAGACCAATAGATTAGCCTGAGGAGGTGCCAGTGTACCAGCTCTCCCTTCAGTCACACCAACTCTTAAATCAAATCTGCTGGCTAATCGGGTGACAAGTAGACCTGAGAATATATCCTTTCATTTTTTGGACTTTATTAAAATTACAGACTGTTTAAATGGCTTTTACTAATTACTGCCTGCAAGCTATGACCTGTTCTTAAGTTCAAACAGTATCAGTCTCAGAAAGTTCAGATTTGCTGTTCATCTAATTGAGGATCTTTAAAAAGACGTCAATAATATGAAACAAATAAACAAAAAAATTAAATTTGAATTAAGGTTAAGGTGTGTTGTGATTGGAATTTAATAGAATTTAATAGCATAGACGCATATTTCAAATCGCACTGGTAATTCTGACTTTTATGAATTTTAATATGAATTTTAATATTAATATTTTATTTCAACAACTAAAGCCACATGGCATAGTTTTACATCAGCATAATAAGCAAATATTATATTTGCTATGTTTTTTAATATTATAATTGCTATATTAGGAGTATTGAATGCAGTGCTGCATCAATGTAGTGAGGAAGGAAACATCAGCTGTGTCACCTAAACATTATCTTAACAGGGGGCTATGGAAATCATGTATGTGGAAGCTGCCATGTGTTTGAAAGATAATCTGTTTTCATCGTTTGCTTCTGTGTGTAAGGAGGCCATCGACCATGGGATGACCATGCCAGGAGCATCTGCTATGATGCATTTGCATGAAACGAAACAGAAGGTAAAGAATACTGCGAAAATAAGAGATGCTACATGATCAGCTGTGGACAGAAAGAGTTCAGACCGACGAGAAGAGGAAGGATGTGAGGTGATACTTCCTCAGGGCATCTGCTGAGCTTCTGATACTTCATGAAGTGAAGTGAAATTATGTTTGCATACCTGTCCGCAGACAGACAGAAGCATGATTCAGGCCTTACTTCTATTTTTCAGAAGCCTCAATCTCTGTCGATTTCGTTATCAGCATTGTTTCAGTGAGTTTAAAAAAAAAAATTCAAATATGTACATACTTATTACATAGTTTGCCAAAACTGAAGCCAAAAGATAGTCACACAGCATTTCAATGCTCATATCCAGGTTATTTTGGTTTATTTTCAAAGAGTTGGAGGAAGCTAATTGTTCGGTTGATTCAAGAATAGCGAAACATAAGTCACATTAATCACTGTAAGAAGAGGAAAAAAATATTTGTTCTTAAAATACTGGGATATTAATCTGTATATACTAGTTTATGTCTTGGTGGATATGTGTATACATTTAGGGTTTCCGATAAAGTGTTCTGTTAGCAGTACCTTGTCATCTGCACTCGGCACCGCAGACAGGATGTGTCCAAAATCACATGACACAGCATACAGGCCAAGCACCTCTGATACTCATTTAGCTGAGCTGCGGCCTATGGGGACAAAGATCTGCAGGAAGCCAGAGCACTAGCTCCAGGCTGAGTAGGCCTCATTCTCCAAACATTCACACTATTTGCATTTAAAACCACTTTGCTCTGCATATGTTTTTTCACAAGCACTCATTCTTTGAGTTGCCTACCAAAATGTCTCTGTGCGGAAGGTCCTGCTGGGCCTCCCTCTGCTGCTGGGGGTCTCACTGGAGTTTATGACACCCAGCTCCCGTTCTCCTGTTGTTTTTGAGTTGCTGTTGTCTTGTAGCGGCCGGTAGACGTAACACGTGAACATAGTTCCACTGTTCTTCTTAATGCTGTGGATGGTTGTCTTCTGGAGGCTGCTGCCACTGCTGCGTCACTCCTGCTGCATCACTGACCCAAAAAGAAGAGTTAAGAAGGAGGGGTTGCGTGGTGAATGTTTGAAGGAAAAGGATAAGATAAAAACAACCGTCTCTATACCGCTTCAGTAAATAAATGGATGAAGCTTCCACTCTGGCTCTGTATAGGGCCTAGTCGCTGCTGTGGTATTCAGGAAGTAGGTCCGGGAGACAGATCCTTTGTTGTTACGTAATAAATATTTTTACGTTCTGTACTGGACTCAGCTGAGAAGGCGGTATCCGGTGTGCAGAGGCTAATAATAGGCCATGGTACCTATCAGTCCACTCCAAGATCCAGACATCAATTGAGGACAGCATTTAGCACAGATTGCTCATGGGAACATCCAACATTCTTGTTGTTTGTTCCAGCTGGCACTGGACAGTGGAAGGCATTATAGTTAAAGAATCAATTTTGTCATTATCTCTGTGACAACCACTAAGAAAGAAAAACAACCAGTACTATATTTGCCATATGTCGTCCATTTAAAATGTGTGCCTGTTTAAAAACTAAGAAAAAAGCAGTGCATACCTTTTGTCTTATGTTAGTGTAGCCTGCTTGTGCAGGTATCAGATGAGGTGCCACTGGTGTGGCAGATGCCCTTTCAGATACATCTGTACAGGGTTTCAATCCAGAATAAGTTTGTAGTAGCTGTTTAGGCCTGCATATGCTAACCAGAATAACAGCACTTGTTTTGCACACGCTACCCAAGGGTTTATTTGCCTGATCCACCTCCTCCCATCATCTGACTCTAATTTTCATTACTATTTTGCTCCCTCTGCTGGTTGCAAATGGAAATGAAGCAGACCATGGCACTGTACTGGATCGAGCACCAAGATCTTCAGCAGAGGGCGCAAGAACTGATCACTGGCAAATGTAAACAGGAAGTGTACAATCACTTGGCTCTTTATTATCATTGTCATTGTGATTGTGTTGTTAGCACTGGTGTGCAGAAAGGATTTTAATATTTTAGCCAAAATACGATCAGTGTTGAAAAAGATGAGGCACATATTTTATTATAAAATGTGTCACATAATGTACACACTTTGCAGCATCTGTAAGTTGGAGGTCATTGCTTTATCACTACTGGCGCTGACTGAATTATTCTCATGAAGGAACATAATTCATCAGCGGTCCTGAAACCAGCCAACAAAATATTAAATATTGCTTGAAAAACTAAAAAAAGTCTTCTTTATTCCTGTTAACTGCCTTTTTAGGTGCAGTGTTTCTGTCTACAAGGCTAATCTTTATAAAACGAATGCATGTACAAGTACTTTGCCTCATGTCGGTTGAAAAGAAATCCAGGACAGTGGGTGGGTCAGACATACCTTGTGTTCAAAGTTAAAGAAGTCCATAATATTAGTAATAATGACTTACATATTTCAGAATCAAAAAAGTATTTTTCAGCTGAACTAAACATGTGGTTACAAGAATGGTTACGCTAATTTTACAACTAAATATAAATGCTTAAATAAATATAAAACATACACATTGCGACTATACGGTACGGATGTACCTGTGCTTATGACATGGGCGTCTATAGCGACTATATATTAATTGGACTGCCTCCCCTCCACCTTTTGGAAAAAAATAGACACGCACACACACACACTTTATCACACACTTCGTCACACACTTCATCAGAAAGAGAACACCCACATCGATAGAACTCCATTCCATGTTTTACTGGTTTCCTACAGACAGACATACACACATACACAAAATAAGCATCAAAGGAAGTTAAACTTCTTTTGACGCTCCTGAGAAGCGAAATTTGCCTCTTGAGCAGTTAACTGGTCCACAAGATAACGCCAGCAACATCATTGCTAACATGTCCAGCTTTTGATACTACTTGCTTTCCCATAGTGCTTGCTTCATGGAGGTGGCTCTATTTGAAACGAAGAGGACGTTTTGGCCAAACAGACTGCTTCTGCCAGCTAGCATTTGAGCTAGTCTGTGTCATAAATGACCATAATTTAGCCAACGATAACTTTGCACTGAAATATGTTTTATTATTATTATTATTATTATTTGAACTGAACTCCTCCTCAGTCATTCTTAGTGGAGATGGCCCATGTTGAATGTATCCTGTAAGCCTACGGTATATGACAGGATGCTCAATGCCATTTCTCCTGATATAGGTGGAGATTGGGAGTGAGACAGGGTCAACAGGCAGGGGCAGTGGAGACAGTTCTGTTGCTGTGGAGGTGAGTGCTGAAG
This sequence comes from Aeoliscus strigatus, assembly GCA_901007665.1. NCBI lineage: Eukaryota > Metazoa > Chordata > Actinopteri > Syngnathiformes > Centriscidae > Aeoliscus > Aeoliscus strigatus. The sequence continues at coordinate 40,517 of CAAKHB010002350.1, forward strand.
GTGTGGCACATTTCTTATTGTGAGTTTAGTGTTTTCAAAATCTAATGCTCAGTGCCATCTCTGCATAGAAACAGTACTTTCTCCATGCCCAAAACAAGTTTACAAGTTTAATTTAAGTAGCTGAACAAAAAAAATGCAAATGAACAATGCACTCTCAATAGATCAATATTTACACTATTGTGTGTACATGCCACTGTGTGATATAAATCTTGTTTTGATTATGTATTTAGTTGTATGACCACTGTATTGTATGACTAAATGTTATTTAATGCTAAACAGGACCCCCCCACACATATCAAATGCTGCTGACGTCCCTGTAACGCATGCACATACATTCTATGTGTGCTTATGGGGGGATGGGGTCACGACCTAGCGGACTGATACTTGATATTTTTTTGCAGTGTTGATTATATTGTAATAGCAACAAATATAGTACCACATCGTTCTGTTGACAGTGTCCTATATATTTGCAAATGATAACACACAGCCTCGACGGTGATATTTAGGTCCGATTAATCCGATGCCTAGAGCTACATTCAGAGGTAACTAATGCTAGTCCCTACGCGGATGAATCAGGCGGATGTATATTGCAGTTGTAGGCCCCTCAGCTGATGTGAAACTAGCAGGGTTAGAGAGAGAAAAGAGGAGCTGGTGCACAGTCTGTTACAACTACAACACTGGAAGAAATAGGTAACAACATTAAACCATTGGTAGAATTTTTCCAATGACATGTCAACCATCAGTATGTTTGACCTTCGAGATTGTTATGGATTTTGGGGAAATGTGATTCAGTGCGTGTTATGGGTTTCGAATCCTGTCCTGCTTTCCTGTTTTTTTGTGCCTAAAAGGTATCAGAGGCCATTTCTTTTTGCTAGCTTATGTTAACATGTTAGCTACTAGCTAGACAACAAGTTTGTATATTTAACTGAATGTGCAATTCAATACAATGCCAAAAGAGGGAATTTGTTTTGTATTTAAGGTTAAGTGTGTTCGCGAATCCCATTACCATCATGTCGAGCTGGCAAATCGTAAGCTAGCGACAGCTATGCTTGCTATTATTAATTAGCTTGTATGCCAAGGTTAGCTGGGTACCGTAAAGAGCTACAACGCTCTTGTTTGATTTGACAACGCTCAACGTCAGCTAACAAATGACTGCTCTGTTGCAGCTAATTCGGATATAAGGTCGGTAAGTTATTGTCAACCAAGTAGATATTTAATCTAACATCAACCAGTAGCAAACATGTTCCGGTGTCTATGAGTTGTTTGTTTTTTCCTTCTTACTGTTTGAGAGTGACTGTTCATGGAAGAAACATTCGCTATCCTTGCTAAGCTAGCATTAGCTTGCGAGCAGCTAGCCTCGAATCCGGCTAAAAGGCTTAAATTGGATCTGCGATATAATATGATACTCCAGATAGTATTCCAAATCCTCACAATGGTGTTACGCTGCGTGTTATTACTAAACCTGTGTCTGCTGGGTAACATTGGCTAAAACGCTAGCTAACGTTAGTGGAAGTCAGACATTGGCCTTCTGTCAGTTTAGAAAACATCAGTTGTTCTCACTTGGCTAACGATAGTTAGCTATAGTGCTCCGTGTATATTTTATGTTGGGATTGGCAGTGAGTGGAAGGTAACAGTCGCTGAATCTGCCCGGATTACGTTATCGATCCGCTTGACAGTTCTGTAGCACAATGTTTGATTTGACCACCACATCAATCAGTATAGCATGTGAGCTAACTTGAGTACGCGTCAGATACTTATTTTAGCAGTCTGCTAGACACAGATCCGTGCGTCAAGGTAGTCAATACCAAGTTAGCTTGCGCTGGTTTAAGAGTAGCTTGTTAGCTATATTTCACGATACAGCATTAGGGGGAGGTTGAAGTCGATGCTGCCATTTTCGATGTGTGACGTTAGCTGATCAAACGTGAGCAATGCTGTTCATTGCCACATAACTGTGCCATATAGGCCAACATTAAATAAATTCCAGTTTTAACCTCAAACGATGTCGCTGTTCCCATTTGGCATTGAGTCGGGAGCTACAGCTAAATAGGTTGACACCGGTACAACTACGCATTTCCATCTCACCACTGCTACGTTAGCCCATGTAACAAACGAACGAGTCTCGTGTGTGACAAACGATCGTAGCGTTAGCTAGCACGGACCTTCGAGTTATAATCGTTAATTTAGTGGCTAGAATTGTCGCTTTGTGGACGTGTGAGTGTGTTAATATTGCTAAGTTACTGATGCGACAGACTGTCAAAATGTATGTCGCTAGCTAGGATACAAGTGGCTAAACATGCTAGTCGTTGATGGCAGATAACTACGTCAGAAATACAGGCCTCTGTAAAACATGGGTTAACAAATGGATACAGATAACAGTATTTATTGGTCTATTACAATAAACATGTGGGTGATTCCAGCAGGCGACAACGTATGTACTTGTTTAATTGCAGCAAAAGCAATTATGGGAGATAGTGACAGAATAGACGAATAAACAAAGACAAGGATGCACTGTCAGTGCAGGCCTAAAATGGCCCTTTGAGCTTGCCAACTATGGCGTATTTCTATGGTATATTACATCGTGATTTGGGCCTTTAGGAAGTTAATAAATTGTAAAAGGCTTATCCTTCCAAGTTTGCGGAAAAATATTTCCGTTTTGGTTCAGTTGTCTTGGTATCAGTTGATACAATCAACATGCAGTATGTGGTACAGTATATCAATCATTTTTCAGTGCTGTGATCAGTACTTTTGTCATTTAGTCTTCAGTTCTTCCAAATATGAAGAAAAACCCAATTTTCCCACATGCATTATAATATTTATATATCTCCTCCCAAAACAAACTACAATTACTAGGGATGTTTAGGTAATTTTGAAGAGCATCCACTGACTTGATTCCTTTTGTTTTGGTGTTGTCCTGCTTTCAGATTACCCTAATGAAGAAACTCAACCCGCTTAATCATGGACTGTTTTATTTGTTTTGTATTGGTCATCTTTATCAGTATTATTTAATGATGACAATGACTTTGAATCACTCATGAAACACAACTGCAAGTGGAAGCACACATGTAACTACAATTCAAGTATATTTCAGGTTAGCAGGATATTGAATTTTAGGGTTACAGTAAAGGGCCCACTGTACTCACGTAACACTGGCCGAATTGTTGAATTAAATTTAGTAATTTGGTGGTTTGCATAAAAATAGTTTTTAGCTATAGTTATTTAATGACAGGACTTCTTTCAGACAGGAGGAGGGGTGTGTGTTTGAATGATCTCAGTTGTGTGGTAGTATGAAAGGCAACCTGTTAATGACTTGTTTTGATCATGTGAATGTGTTAAACATAATTAATGACTGCATGAAGTTGTTAGATGCCATTGCCTATTGCTTTTGATTATATTAGCTGAGGTAAGTTGCCTTACTGGTTGATGAATTTTTTGAAGGCTCCTCCCATCACGAAACAGCCAGTATACTGATATAGCACCAATAGCTGAGTGACTTTATTTTTTAAGCCTCATGACAGTCCAGTAGTTGTAGAAGAGAATTCAATCTTTTTCTTTCTTTCATTACAGTGAATGGTAGTGTCTAGAAAGGGTATGTCCCTTCAGGAGAGAGGTGCCAATGTCCAACCGGCCTAATTCCAATCCAGGGGGGTCACTGCGCCGTTCACAGAGGAACACTGCTGCGGCCCAGCCACAAGACCACACAGTCGCGGGAAGGTTAGTGTACCTCTTTACTAACTGATTAAAGATGGAAGACCAGTCAGAATAAAATGACAATTATAATGTACAGTGGACAGAATTGTGTGTTGTTTTAAATGGTATAGACAACAAGTTTAATGTTGGAAAATGGGTTAATGGGCAGTGTTTGTGTAAACACACTTAATCAACTATTGCTCCCCAGAGCAGCTAATGATCAAAGGATAAGTAGAGGCAATCAGCAAAGCGTTAGGGGGGGTGTTGATTAAGTCTTAATTACAGAAACCCACACTGTTACCTGCTCTTTAATTTCCAACCTTACAGGTTGCAGTCAGAGCAGGTAAAACATAAAGCAAATTCCCCACCTGAAAGTAGAAGACCTAATTCTAAGGCTTCCAAAGCCACATCCAGCTCAGCCACTGGACAGTCCAGAGGGCACAGCTCAAGAAGGTACCCTTTCTTTCCATTTGGTACTTCATTGTTTGCACCTGTGTCTGTAGGCTTTTTGCTTTAGTCACATCATGTATGCTTTAAACCTTTGGCTTTCTAAGTGAGTACCGCAAAATGTCGAATTGTACTTAATTCCTTTTCCATAATTTGCACAGAATTTAGATCTTGTTTTGTTGTCTCTTTTGCCTCTTTGCAGAAGCGGCCTTTCTCTGTCTGTGGCTTCATTTGTTTTGCAAGACGACCCAGAGTCTGCAGGAACATCCGAACAAGAGCGACCAGGGCACCAGTTAAAGAGTGAAGGCACCCGAGGTCTGAAGCGAAGTGAATCTCCTGACCAAATTAGTACCTTAGGGCCGACCCCCGCCAAGAAATCCAAATCACTCCCAACACTCAGAGACAATACTTCAGAGACCAAGAAAGGCACAGCGAAGTCAAAGAAGAGAGCAGTTGTTTCAGAACCACCTACGCTGTCAAGTCGAGGCCAGAGCAAGAAAAGTGGGGCCACTGGGGCCTCACCTGTCCAGAAACGGAAGAAAGCGGACTCCCTCGGTCTAAATAGCACGGCGGTGTCCCTCCCAAATCGTACAGAGGGCAGATCTGCAAAACCCACCAAGCTGGCGTCTAAATCGGCCGCCTCAGCCAAAGCTGGGTGTAGCAACGTGACAGACTCCTCCTCATCAGCCTCCACCTCCTCCTCCTCTTCCACCACAGGCACAAACAGCACCACCACACCAGGCGCCCGTGTCAAACAGGGGAAAGACCAGACAAAGGCTCGTCGTTCTCGCTCAGCTTCAAGCCCTTCCCCTCGCCGTAGTACCCGTGACAAGGAGCAGGCAAAAACTGCCAGCTCGTCAAAATTTGATTGGGCAGCACGCTTTAACCCAAAAGTAAACTTGCCAAAACCTAAACTGTCCCTGCCTGGATCCTCCAAGACTGAGACCTCCAAACCTGGGCCATCAGGATTACAAGCTAAGCTAGCAAGTGAGTCTTAACTGTACAAGGATCCACTCTGTTCACCTGGATATTCCTGGATATTCTTGTATTCATCCAAAACTGAATTATTTTGTCAAGGGACCATTTCACTTTATAGCCATACTAATATTTTCCAAACTAAACTGGTTTCCTTATGATTTTGAGTGTTATTTATTCATTTTATTGATGGATTAATTGAGTTCGGTGAAAGAGTCTGCTTTAAGGGCTCTGAAATGATTCAAGGCTTGGAGAGTAACACGACGAGCTTGTCCAGAGTCAGCACATTAACATTTGTGTGGATGGAGGTTTCAGTTTTGAGATTAAATGTCATCCATGCAGAGTCACATCGTTGGTTACTAAACATCACTGTTCATGCTGTGTACAGATATATTTGATATAACTGCAGATCAAGTACGACACACACCACTGTGGTACACAGTAAAAATAGTTGCTTCATGTGTCTTGTAAATGAGTCTGGTGTGTTAATTAAAATGGAGCCTCATGTAGGCATATTTAATTTGATTCAGGACAGATATCCTATCCTACATGCTACACACTGCAGACAGTAAGATGCGTGTGTATCTTATACAGTACTTAGATTTCATGCTAAAGCACCAGTAGCCTGAAACTGGAGAATAATTCTAAACCTTAATACTACTGGTTAATCCATTGTCAAATTGCAGTGAGTCATTTCACAGTCGTAGTAGGGCTGGAGAAATATCAGCAAACGGTATTTCAAGCACAGAGGCTGAGCAGTGTTTGTAATTTACACAGGGCTTTTCTTTCGTATGAACTTCCTGGCTGACATAAACTTGTTGTTTATCATTACCTAACAAAATGTGTTGTTTGTCAGTGAAATTCAGGACACATTTGTACATGGCTATGTACCACGGCTACATCTCCATGAAGGGAGATGTAGCCGTGGCAAACTTGACTGCACTAACTCATGCAGTGACATGGTTGCAGCACGTCTGTTCCCAATGGCTGTGAACAGGCTGACAAACATTTAAGATGGGGAGTAAATATATATTTTTCAACTAATAGTAGGTAACACTTACAATGTTCACTTGACAGAGCCCGACCTAAATTCTCAACATGGGAAAATCCAGAGGGCAAAGGGTCAAGTTCACAAGAGTTCTTACAGTAGACATTTGATGTGTGTTCTTAACACCAAGTGAATAGTAGCTGCTGAGGTTAGTGTGGGGTCAGGCTGTTTTTGGGAGGTGAAGGGATAGATACTCAGGTCGGCTGTGTGCCACGGGCCCTCGGCCCAACTGGAGAGACCCCTCCTAAGTTGGCTTGGCTCATGGCAGCTGACTAGAGGCTTGTTTGAGGACAAGGAAGGACTCATCGACTCGCTTGGTGAAAAGAGCTGCATCTCTCTTACTACACGTTCATCTTTCAGCACTTAATACGTTCAGTGCAGTAGCTGTATATCGTTCTATCTTTAGGCAACAGTGTTCTGTCACTTTAGGCAGTAATGGTAAGTAATCCTATACAAGGACATTGCTTGTGTTGCCGTGGGTCAGTCTCTTTTTCAGAGGTGAAGTTTCATTTTGGTCAGAGTAAATAGTGTCCCATTATTATAAATGTACATTTTAAATTGCTTCAGACAAATTGAACAGAATTTTGAATTGTTGCTATAAGAGCAGAAATGTATTTTATAAACCTGGTTGAGTGAATACTTCGTTTATTGTTCTCATGTTTTGGTTGACGTGCTGCTTGTGTTTTTTTTAATAGTGATTTACTCCCTGATCTAGCATGAAGGTTGCTCTGTCATCGGGCCATGGTCGGGTTACTATTAATACTCATCTAGTCAGTGTTACGGTGCTTAAGAGACTGCACTATAGTTGCTTAGTGTGTGAAGTCTTTACTGTTGTGAAAACTCCAGTTTGCTTCACATATACTTGTTGCTCATTGAGATGCCATAGGATGATGAGATTTTTACCTCACATGGGCAATGAAGACTTTAATTTATATATATATATACACACACACACACACACATTTTGCAGGCAGATTTGGTTTATTTGTGGATTCAGATTCTAGAAGAAGTGTTTTTGTGTTGATAAACCAACATTTATTATAACAGTAATTGTATATATATAAAAAAAAATCTAAACGATTTTATCTGTGATTTGTCCACAAGGTCTTTATATGTCATTCTTGTTTTTAAGGTTTGAGAAAATCCACAAAGAAGCGCAGCGAGTCTCCTCCAGCAGAGCTCCCCAGCTTTCGGCGGAGCACACGCCAGAAGACCACGGGCTCCTGTGCCAGCACCAGGTCTGACATGCAGCAGCTACATTTAGACGGGAGAGAAAAGTACATCAAATTGCCATGAATATGTTGGCAGCCATGACGGAGTTCTACCATGGAAAAATGTAGACGGATACTCGGATGATGCTCATGTTCTCTCTACTTTCATTACTACAGTCGGCGCGGCTCAGGCCTGGGCAAGCGTGGGGCAGCCGACGCTCGCCGACAGGAGAAAATGGCCGACTCCGACAACAACCAGGATGGGGCCAACTCGTCATCCGCTCGCACTGATGAGGCATCACAGGGGGCTTCAGGTAACAACTGCTCCTATTTTTGTTGTCTTATTAATGCATTTTTTTCAATTTATAAAATGAATGAAGGCTCATTATAATGCAATTATTTATATATGTCGCATTAACATGAACCATGTTTTCTTCGTCCAGCTTCAAGTTCAGTCACTGCTGCGGTAGGCATGACCACCTCTGGAGAGAGTGAGTCTGATGACTCGGAAATGGGAAGGCTTCAAGGTGTGTTTTAACCTAATCTCTAACTTCTGTCTTTGCACTGGTGAAATTTACCTAAGCAGTTTATTTACAGCATTAGATGTTTATTTTTCGGGAAGATGGGATTTTTTCTGTCAAGCAGTTTCAAGAGACCCCACCATGGCAGCCATTTTGGCTGTTGATGAGATTTCCTGTAGGCCCTCGACATTGTATCCAGTCAACCCCATGTTAGATAAATGGTTGTGGTTGACCCAGCGTGCTTCAGGACAGGCTGAAAACCTGAATTGGAAGAGGTTGTCAACAAGACCAAATAATCGTGAGCCTGTAGCTCAGTGTGATAATTGGATATGCACACGTCGCTTAATTCAGACCTTTGCTGTGTTTGACCACATAGCCCTACTGGAGGCCAGAGGTCTCCCCCCACATCTTTTTGGGCCCCTGGGACCCCGCATGTCGCAGCTGTTTCACAGGACCATTGGGAGTGGAGCCAGTAAGTCCAATCATATGACTCGTGTGTCTCTATTCATCTTGTATAGTAAGCCTTAAATGTTTAAAAATTGTAATGTATGTGTAGGTTCAAAGGCTCAGCAGTTACTGCAAGGCCTTCAGGCGACAGGTGATGAGTCTCAGCAGCTCCAGGCTGCCATTGAGATGTGTCAACTGCTAGTGATGGGCAACGAGGAGACACTGGGTGGATTCCCTGTGAAGAGTGTTGTGCCTGCATTGGTGAGTCCAGTCTATTCGGCATAAGTGTCATTTGTACTTTTGTGTTGAACTGACACACAGCCACCACTGTAGCCTGCACAGGTGCCCTACACCACTGTGAGAGTCAAAATGTCCGTTCACTTTGGTCTGCCTGAATCTGGTCGCTATGTTAAGGATTTTCCGGTTATCTGTATTTTTCTTTGTTTAGTTCAAGCAATAGCAACTAAGAATGAGCGGAACGGCAACAAGATCAGCATACTTTTTTTGCTCAGAAATTGCCTTTCGGAAGATTCTGTTTTCTTAAAAAACACAGTAATGCAGCTACAAGTGCTTGGAAAGTCATGTGACCCAAACAGTCCAATTGCAGTTGTTGCCATCTATGGACGTCTGCATCACCGCAACGCATATTTACGTTTGTGTTGGGGATGGCGGAGGCGATGTATACGCTACCTGACGCTGTAGATGTGGCACCGACTTGACTCGCACGGATTCAAGACTTAATGTCTTCTTAGTAAATGCCTCATAACAGCAGGATATACCTTCGGCTTTTTGCAGTAAATGTCAAAAATGCTGTGATAATATATGTGAAATTGTCTAAAATGCTGCTTCTGTCACTCACAGATTGAACTGTTACACATGGAGCATAACTTTGATATTGTAAGTATGGTGAACCTTCATCAATGTAAATGTGGCTGCTCCCTTTTATTTTTTTGTGTAATGCATGTATTCATTGTTTGTATCTATTTACAGATGAATCATGCCTCTCGTGCACTCACGTATATGATGGAGGCTCTCCCTCGATCGTCTGCTGTAGTGGTCGATGCTATTCCTGTCTTCCTGGAGAAGGTAAGGCATTGGGTTCCCTGTTCATGATTGCATAATAACTGTGAAATTGTATCCTTTTGGTATTCTATACACTCTGCCATATTCTTACCTTACCAGCTTCAGGTGATCCAGTTTATTGATGTAGCAGAGCAGGCACTGACTGCACTGGAGATGCTATCAAGGCGACACAGCAAAGCCATTTTGCAGGCTGTAAGTGTAGCATCTGTCTCCATATGTAAATCACTGCGTGTTCAGTCTGTTAAAGTTGCCGTGCCTTTTCTCACAGGGTGGGCTTGCTGACTGCCTCCTCTACCTAGAGTTCTTCAGCATCAATGCTCAGAGGAATGCTTTAGCCATTGCAGCCAACTGCTGCCAGAGCATTACCCCAGATGAGTTTCACTTTGTTGCTGAGTCTCTGCCACTGTTGACTCAGAGACTTGCACACCAGGTACGTCACCTTATGTCAGAAGAAAACGTCATTAATTTTCATCCAGAAGGAGCCTTTCCCCAGAGAGTGAACCTCCAAGCTCTAAAATACAACATCCCACTAGTCACTGGTCGTAATGAACAGGTGCATAAAATGTTTAGACTTCTCAGTTTATCATCTAGTAAGAACAATGGCTCTGTTGACAGACTTTATGCTTGAGCCCATACGAGTCTGCTTAATGGGTTTCACTTAAAGCATCCATGTCATTTAACATTATTTCATGTTCTTTCAGGATAAAAAATCTGTCGAAAGCACTTGTCTCTGTTTTGCCAGACTGGTGGACAACTTTCAACATGAGGAGGTTGGTTCCTTCATCCTTGTGGTTTCTGGCTTGTTCTCTTCATTTACCATATTGCTCATGTGTGTCTGTGTCTAAACCAACAGAACCTTCTGCAGGAAGTGGCTTCACGGGACCTTCTGACAAACATTCAACAGCTGCTGGTTGTGACCCCTCCTGTCCTCAGCTCTGGGATGTTCATCATGGTTGTGCGCATGTTTTCCCTTATGTGCTCCAACTGTCCCTGCTTGGCAGTTCAACTCATGAAACAGAGTGAGTGTCTCTCTCTCACACACACACACTTGCTGCAGGTGATGATCCAATCACGTGACTGATGATGCAGCTACTTCACAAAGGGGTGTATCAGAGAGTCACAGAATCTATTGTCTTGACTGTGACTTTAGTATCCAGCTGTTCACAGAATCTCCACATGGCAAGAACTTGAAGAATCAATTGCTGCCGTTTTTGTATCAGCTTGTTTCATTGAAGTTTTGGAGCAGGTCGAGCTCTGGAGTAAACCCATTCCTGATGGCCTTCACCTTAGGTGTGGTCCTGGGTGAGGCCTGGCTGTGGGCAAAGCACATAAATCATCATACTCGTACATAAAAACATCTGTTTACTTGAAACTTGAACTATGCCACCTAGCACAAAGTTCTAATGAACACAGGCAGTCCAGAACAGTTTGTATAATCACTGTCATGTTCAAAGAACAAATCTCAGCATGTGGAATCAAAGATTCCTCAATAACAGACCTTCAACATTACAAATGTAAGCTATTGGTTCTGTCTATATATGTATGTATTTAGAGGACACCTATTTCTCTGTTGGTGTTGTCCTCCCTTTTTTCCCTCTCATCTTGAAACTTGAAACCAAAACTTTGACTGACTTAACCAGTCATACCCATTCTCAGGAACTCTGTCTATCTGAATATCTGTACTGTGCACTGCTCTCTTAGCAGTAGAAGGGAAGAAATATACTGTTAAAAATCATGTCAGTTAACATGTCATGTTTTTGTGTTAGCACTTATTGTTTCGTTCTCCTCCCCCCCCACCCCCCCACACACACACCGTTTTCAACAGACATAGCAGAGACTCTGCGTTTCCTCTTATGTGGTGCATCAAATGGCAGCTGCCAGGAGCAGATTGAACTGGTACCTCGGAGCCCCCAGGAGCTGTATGAACTGACCTCCCTCATATGGTAATGGTTATGCACTCTGCCAAACAACCTAGGATGGCTGATGTGGATAAAATGTATAACCAGTATATTTTTGACATATTTAAACCAAGTTACAAACAGAATCATTATTTCTCTAGTGAGCTGATGCCCTGCCTGCCCAGAGAGGGCATCTTTGCAGTCGATGTAATGCTGAAGAAGGGCAGTGCCCAGACAACAGAAGGAGCAATCTGGCAGTGGAGGGATGACCGGGGACTATGGCATCCTTACAACCGCATTGACAGCCGCATCATTGAGGTAAAAAACAGACGAGAATCGCCCTCTTACAAACATCAGTAACATCGTTGTTCCTGACCGATAGTACATCAAAACATAGCCGTTTAAAAGACGATTGAATTATTCAGTATGTTGCATCAAAGAAACACAGATAATCCTTCACGTTTTAAATATATTTGAAACTGATTTTGGCTATTTTTATCGATTATCTTGTTCTACAGACAGCCCACCAGAATGGGGAAGATGAGATCAGCTTGTCAACTCTGGGTCGTGTGTATACAATTGACTTTAACTCTATGCAGCAGATAAACGAAGACACAGGAACTGCGCGCGGTATCCAGAGGAAACCAAATCCTCTTGCCAACCCCAACACAGGTAATCCATGTCTTGGCAAACACCGTGTCAGTGAAAGCATGATTTTAGCTTGAGACACATGATGTGTTTAGTCTTCACAGTTCACAGTTTACATGGAGGCTGGTAGCTTTTATCAGACTGGTATAACTCCAGTTCCATTGCAAACAAAATCTGAAGAAGAGTTGGTTTGTGTAATGTCATCACGTCATATTTGTCATATGCATGCACTGCGAGTGAGTCATGATTAGCACAGCATCCATATCTTTTCATAGCCTTTTGTATGAATTGAAACATTTTCAGTGTGTGAACTTGTTTTCACCAGGGGGTCACCAGGAAGTCCGGCGAGAAGATGCTCGAGCCCAGCTGATGAAGGAGGACCCTGAGCTGGCAAAGTGCTTTATCAAAACTCTATTCGGGGTCTTGTATGAAGTGTACAGCTCATCTGCTGGGCCTGCTGTGAGACACAAGTGCCTTAGAGCCATCCTCAGGATCATCTACTTTGCTGATGCAGAGCTGCTGAAGGATGTACTGAGGAACCATGCTGTGTCCAGGTACCGTGAACATTATCATTCACAAGGGCAAACATTTATAAACATAACTAACATGTACTCAGAAGCTGCTGATGAACTCATGTGGTAGTTGTGAGTGTATTGACTTAGTGGTTTTTGCTTGCTTATGTCCACAGTCACATAGCCTCCATGCTATCCAGCCAGGACCTCAAGATTGTAGTGGGTTCTCTTCAGATGGCCGAGATCCTCATGCAGAAGCTGCCTGATGTCTTCAGTGTTTATTTCAGAAGAGAAGGTAGTGTATTAACCTATGGTCTTGGTTTTAAAGCTCATCTTTTACACACACCTTTAGCATAGAGATTATGCTGTGGTTCAGTTTATTTTCAATAGCTAGCTCAGAGTATGTCCTTTCAAAATAAAATAAACACGCATACACTTAGGGTTTATGACTGTTGTGAGAAGAACGTTGTTCATTGTGGAGGAGTCACTTTGTTTTGCCTTCCAGGTGTCATGCACCAGGTTAAGAACCTGGCCGAGTCAGAGAGCTTTCTTGTCACTAGCCCCCCCAAGGCTTGCCCGAGTGGCACTACCAGTCTGTGCACCACCACCATCAGCACTGCATCCACCACATCTGCTAATAATGCAACTCCTGACTTGGGCTCGCCCAGCTTCCAGCACAGCATGGAAGACTCGCTGGACCTCAGCCCACAGGGGTGAGTGGGCTTAGCTGGCCATGGTTTATTACAGCATTTCTATGCCACCATTTAATTCATTAACATCCTGCATTTTCCCCCACCCTCCAGACGGTTAAGTGATGTCCTGAAGAGAAAACGGTTACCTAAACGAGGGCCCAGGAGGCCCAAGTACTCTCCTCCAAGGGATGACGATAAAGTAGACAATCAGGGTATGTTACATTCTCCATTGTCAGTTTTTTTTTTTCAAGGCTTTCAACTTTGTCTACTACTACACCTTATGTTGTTGGTGAGAGTAACAAAGTCTATGAAAATACAATTTTGGAGCCTTGGATGCACCACACTCGGCAGCACTGGAGAGCAGACAAGGTAGTACTCAACAATTTGTGTCTTCCAAGGAGTCTCATGCCTCAAAAATGTTTATTTGACAGTGATTGCTGTATATTTCACCTCATTGAACTATTTTCACCAGCCAGCTCATTAGCAGTAAGAATGTTCCATGTTTCTGTAGTCAGCCTTGACGGAGCATTCTCTGCTCTGTTCCCTCGTCACCACGTTCATGTTACTCTTTATCTGTATTTCAACAGCCAAAAGCCCTACCAGTACTCAGTCACCCAAATCATCCTTCTTGGCCAGTCTCAATCCGAAGACCTGGGGCAAGCTCGGTACTCAAACCAACAACACCAACTCTGAGCCTTCACGCACAGCGGGGGTTAGTGGCCTCACAAGGGCACCCCCCAAGGACTCCATTTCAAATAACAGGTAGGATAATGAGAGAGATTATTCCCATTTTACTTTGGAATCAGATCAAAATGCTGGTTCTTCAGACAAACAGCATGGTGAATAATGTTTCTTCTTTTACAGAGATAAGATCAAGGCCTGGATCAAAGAACAGGCAAGCAAGTTTGTGGAGCGCTACTTTAACTCTGAAAATGTGGACGGCAGCAACCCTGCACTGAATGTACTCCAGAGACTTTGTTCATCCACTGGGCAGCTTAGCCTGCAGGTAGCCCCCACACCCCCACCCCCAGAAAAAACACCACCATAGATCAGTTCACTGCAGTTTGCTCTAAGATCTCTCCCTGGTCTTCCTGTTTCCAAGGTGGATGGTGGCATGGAGTGTCTGGTGGAGATCTCCAGTATCGTGTCAGAGTCGGACGTTTCGTCTTTTGAGATCCAGCACAGTGGGCTGGTGAAGCAGCTCCTCATCTACCTGACCTCCAACACTGACAGAGATTTGCTGAGCCGTGACGTTCGGCTCAAGAGGTTCCTCCACGTATTCACTGGGTGTCCGGTGAGAGAGGCCAACTATTATTGTTGTCATTCAGAATACACATTGACTTCAGTTAGTGGTTAGAACCTAATGGAACCTTTAAATCTCTCCTCATATGGTTTGTAGGTCCAGGGAATGGAGCCCATAGGTTGTCTGGACCCAACAGAGAATGGGCCCTACCTGGCACTGGTTCACAAAATGAACAGCTGCCTGAGCCAAATGGAACAGTTCCCAGTCAAAGTGCATGACTTCCCCAGTGGCAATGGCAATGGCAGCAGGTGTGTGTGTTTGTGTGTATCAATCAGTATTTAATCCCTTGTCTTCTGGTAAACTGTTTGGTAAACATCTGCTCCACCCTTTTTATGTGTCTCCAGGGGCTCTCAGGCACTGAAGTTCTTCAACACACACCAGCTTAAGTGTCAGCTGCAGAGACACCCAGACTGCACTAATGTCAAACAGTGGAAAGGCGGCCCTGTGAAGATTGACCCACTGGCCTTGGTGCAGGCCATCGAGAGATATCTTGTTGTCAGAGGTGAGGAAAGTTGGATTAGTTTAGGAAAGAAAACAAACAAATCAGTGTTTGCTTTGATCCATCACACCCTGAATAAAAAATACAGACTGCAGGTCTGATTCCTCACAAGCAAACTATGACTGCGTGTTCCTAATGCTAGCAGCAGCATGTGGAGACATCATCCTGGTGTGTGTGTGACAGTACACAGAGGAGATCCTGCAGCTTTTAAACATCCTTTCAGCAAAAAGCTGGACAGGAAAAGGACAAAACAGAAGCATTTGGGGGTGTCAGTAGCAGATCGTCTACCTGGAACAACCTGGAAGAATGTTTCGGACCCAGCTTGAGACATTATCTGTATTTGATTGTGGTGCACCTGCACCAAACACTTTTACGACAAATGGAACCAAATCATCTTTTTTAAAATCCCTTTTTAAGATAAGAGACAAAGAATAAGTCTGAAATCGTCACTACTTTATCACATTAAATCACCCCAGCCCCACAAAAATAAACGAATAAACTGCAATTTAATTATTACTTGCGCAAGTATTACAAGTATCAAATCCATAAAATCGAAATTTTCAAATGACAACCCCTCACTTTTGCTTGTTACAATTAAATGAAGCCAAATTTAACATCTCAAGTAAACTAAACTCAACATTTATGTGTCAAATATAAACTATTCTCGGACTAAATGTATTTCAGTCTGACTTATTTGTGCATTTTGTTCTCAACACTGATAATTGTTCTATTTTTGTACGATATGAATATTGTTTTGAACAATAAAGCAGTTAAAAAAAGTATCCTGTGGCAGCTGGCGCATGTGCACTGGGGTTGAAGATCGGTACTGACGGTGGGATTTCATGTGAAAGATGTTCAGATGTATGCTGCTGTTGAAGCCACTGCTGAAACTTCAGCCACACGTTTGTCTCAGCCTACACCACTCATCATTACCTCAAGATCCATACAGGTGATCACTACTCTGAAGCTGACAGAAGCAGCATCAGTTGAACACTCGTGACAACAGCACCATCACCGTCCTACAGACCCACCTGTCAGATTCTGTGACTGTGTGTCCTTGACTGTAAAAGTTGCAAATGGATTAACGTTATCCGTCACATTCATGGAGTGATTTCAAACAAGTAACACATTGTATATCGACGTTCAGACTACCTCCCGCCTCCCTTTCAGCAGAGGGACACTTTCAGTTGCTAACCTGAAACCTTGTCAACAGGGTACGGACGAATCCGAGAAGAGGATGAGGACAGTGATGATGATGGTTCAGATGATGAAATCGATGAATCATTGGTAGGTTGTTCTGAAAATACCCCATCGTAACCTACAGAACATTCTGTTCAGAGTATATGAATACTCTGTAATCTAACACTTGGGGATTTTGTTGGTCCCCCAGGCAGCACAATTCCTGAACTCTGGCAGTGTCCGCCACAGACTTCAGTTCTACATCGGTGACCACTTGCTGCCCTACAACATGACGGTGTACCAGGCTGTGCGGCAGTACAGTCTTCAGGCAGAAGAAGAGCGGGAGTCTACAGACGATGAGGCAAACCCACTGGGGAGAGCTGGCATCTGGACCAAAACGCACACAATATGGTACAGATGTTTGTTTTCTACCGCCACTGGCTGTACTGTGGAAAAATGGGTTTGTTAGATTTGAACTAAGGTGAGAGTGAGGCTGGTGTAAGTGCTTGTTGGCTCCATCAGATTGACATGGAGAGATTCTGTGAGAATCAATCTGTAGTTGTTGACCACAAGATAAAATAAACAATGTGTATTTTGGATGTGTTTTATCATCCACCTCAGTGAATACATGGAACAAAAGCAAATTCTCCAAACTGACCAGTGCATGAAATACAAGGTTTTTGTCTGGTGTTGGTCCGTAAATAGAACCATGATTACTAGTTTGGCTTCATCATCTTTAAGAAAAAAAAAAATCAGAACGCCTTGAGAATAGTCTGTAAACAAAGGCTGGAAACAGCATGTTTTCGGTTTGGACTGGACACGGTGTGAACAGACTGGTCTCGTTCTCTGACAGGTATAAGCCTGTGAGAGAGGACGAGGACGGCAGCAAAGATGCTGTGGGTGGAAAAAGGGGCCGAGCCCAGACCGCTCCCACTAAAACCTCACCTCGCAACGCCAAGAAGCAGGATGAGCTGTGGCATGGTGAGGACCTGTGAACTTTGTTAAAGCTGTTAAGCTGTGTGCTTTACTTTAATTGTGCATGTTTGTGAATCCGACCCTTTTTGTTCTGATGTTGAGCAGTGGCTCATCTGGCTCATCACATTGATGAAATGTCCTTTTCCAGACGGTGTGTGTCCCAGCGTCATCAACCCCTTAGAGACTTACCTCACTTCAGAGCCGCCAGAGACCATTACCTTTGATGACCCCTCTTTAGAGGTCAACCTGCTGCTGAGGGTCCTGCACTCGATCAGTAGATACTGGTTCTACCTGTATGATGTAAGCATTATATGGAGGAGGCGCTGTTGTTTCTTGTTTTGTAAACTCCCTTTTCAAAAGAAGAACAAGTGCCATGGATGTTTTTTTTTTTTTTTTCAGAATGCTGCGTGTAAGGAAATCGTCCCCACCAGTGAATTCATTAACAGTAAGCTGACAGCCAAAGCGAACCGTCAGCTGCAAGACCCACTTGTCATTATGACAGGGAACATCCCCACTTGGCTTATCGAGCTGGGAAAGACCTGGTAAATGATCTGTGTTGTCTGTTTTCATTCACCGTTCCGCAGAAGGCTCATTGTTCTTTTCCTCTCCACAGCCCGTTCTTCTTCCCCTTCGACACCCGGCAGATGTTGTTCTACGTTACGGCCTTCGACCGGGACAGAGCCATGCAGCGTTTACTGGACACAAACCCTGAGATCAACCAGTCCGATTCTCAGGACAGCAGAGTTGCACCGCGTCTCGACAGGAAGAAGGTTCAGCCTTACATTTGAAAATAACAGTACATCAGTGCGTTCACACTGAACGAGTATGTGTATATGTATGTTGTTTGATTTGAGACAGTACTACCCTGTCAAAATTTGTGAACTTCGCAAGTAAGTTGATAGTGTGCATAGTGTACTACAAAGAAGTGCACTAAGTACGTATGTGATTTGAAACAATGTATAATACTATTAATTCACTTCCTTGTGTCATCTTTCAGAGGACGATAAACCGGGACGAACTGCTGAAGCAGGCAGAGTCGGTGATGCAGGACCTTGGCAGCTCCAGGGCCATGTTGGAGATTCAATACGAGAATGAGGTTCTTTGACGTTGCACTTTATTGCTGATGTCCTTTCTTTTGTTTAGATTGTCAGTGTTGGACTCTCTAATAGACTTTGTTGATTCGTTGATTGTGATAGGTTTGTTTTTCTGTATTGAGTCTTTATTTCTATCTCCTCCAGGTGGGAACAGGTCTTGGTCCGACTCTAGAATTCTACGCTCTGGTGTCTCAGGAGCTCCAGCGGGCAGATCTTGGTTTGTGGAGGGGTGAAGAGGTGACTCTGACCAACCCTAAAGGTAACACCAAATATTCCAGCGTGAACTCTGACATGCTGAAGTTTCATGGAAGTTCACATGACATCGTCTAACTGTGCGTATGTTTGGTGTTACACCAGGAAGCCAAGAGGGGACCAAGTACATGTTCAGCTCCAGAGGACTTTTTGCCGTCCCTTTCGGCAGAACAACCAAACCAGCACACATAGCCAAAATCAAAATGAAGTTCCGTTTCTTAGGGAAGCTAATGGCCAAAGCCATCATGGACTTCAGACTGGTAAGACCTTCATTTTTGTCTTTGTTTGAACCCGACCAAAGCTGTTCTCTACTCTACTCTGTTAAGACTGGTAGTACGTATCGTACTACATTGAAAAGCCCTTTTGTGTTCACTCCCTCAGCTGGACTTGCCCCTGGGGCTGCCCTTTTATAAGTGGATGCTACGGCATGAGATGTCAATAAGCTCCCATGACCTGGTCAACATCGATCCCGGTGTGGCAAAGTCCATCCAGCACTTGGAGGATATCATCCGCCAGAAGAAGAAGCTGGAACAGGATCGATCACAGGTAAAGACGAAGGCTTTAGAATTCCAGAGACCTGGTCAACCAGACCTACGTACATCCACATGTAGGGGCTGTCTGCACGCAGTAGGATAACGAAGGAGACGTAGTGAGAGCGACGCAGCTCGTGAACTGACAGTGTGTAGACCCACTCTGGCTGCAAATACAAGTTGCTACCACTAGCATGCGTCTAGATTTCTGGGCTTGGATGAGCAGTGTAGACTTTGGTCTTCTGGGTCTCCTCATCATCCAATGTGTGCTTGTTCAGTAAAACCACAGCTTCTAAACATTTGTCCAGTACGGTAACGTGTTTTTCACTGCTTCTCCGTCTGTGTTTGTGTGTAGACGAGGGAGACGCTGCAACAGGCGCTGGAGAGCCTGAACATGAACGGCTGCTCAGTGGAGGACCTGGGTTTGGACTTCACCCTCCCAGGATTCCCCAACATTGAGCTGAAAAAGGGTGGAAAAGACGTCCCTGTCACCATCTACAACCTGGAGGAGTACCTCAGGGTATGTACTTCTTACGTCCGTGTCTGTATCTGTCTGTGTGTCTGTCTGTCTGTGTCATTATCTCTAACTGGCCTTCTCTGTCTAGTTGGTGGTGTACTGGACTTTAAATGAAGGCGTGTCCAGACAGTTTGAATCATTCAGGGAAGGATTTGAGTCGGTCTTCCCCCTGCATCACCTGCAGTATTTCTATCCAGAGGAGGTTAGCCCACATCTTCCAGCCCATAGAAGTATCATTCTGCTCTGTCCTCTCTGATTGCCCATTTACTCTCCCCTCTCTCTCTCTCTATCTGCAGCTTGACCAGTTGCTGTGTGGCAGTAAATCAGAGACGTGGGACGTCAAGACGCTAATGGAGTGCTGTCGGCCGGATCACGGCTACACACATGACAGGTGTGACAAATAATGTTTGGGTTGTGAGCCGGGAACATTTCCGTCTGCTTCGGCCGCTAATTTGGCTCATTTGATAATGGAACACGTGAGGTGGTGACAAAGATTCATGGTCGATCCCTCCGCCTTTCCACAGTCGCGCCGTACGCTTCCTGTTCGAAGTGTTGAGCAGCTTCGATGCCGAGCAGCAGAGACTGTTCCTGCAGTTTGTCACAGGAAGCCCCAGACTGCCTGTCGGAGGTGAGTCTCCTCATACACGCACATGTCTGCAGATGGCTGTTGAGAAGCAAGAGCAACAGTTGGATGTGGACTGAACCCACCTCCCCCTGTCTCCGCTCTCAGGTTTCCGGAGTCTGAACCCTCCCCTGACGATCGTGAGGAAGACATTTGAGTCGACAGAGAACCCCGATGACTTCCTCCCCTCAGTCATGACCTGCGTCAACTACCTGAAACTGCCTGACTACTCCAGCATAGAGATCATGAGAGAGAAACTGTTGATTGCGGCTCGCGAGGGCCAGCAGTCGTTCCACCTTTCCTGATCTCGCCACATCTCACATTCAAATGCCTTCTACAGCGTCTGATGACATGACTTCCTTCTTAGTTTTTTTGTAATCACATACATTAAGGCTAGGTGTACAGCCTTCTTGTTAGAGAAAGCAGCTTGCAGAAAATCTTTAAAGATATATTTGCTGCCCCAACTCTCAAAAAAATATATTAAAAGAAAAAAAAAAATGGAAAGGTGTTCCATGCCGCAAAGAACTTCAAATATAAAAGAGTAAAACTTATATCAGTAGTTGACTAATGTTAAAAAAAGATGAAAACATCTGGGTGGCGTTTTAAATTGCATTGCTATGTGATATTTAAAAAAGGGATGTCTCCTCTCCAGAGTGGTGGACACTGGGTCACTGGGTGTCTGGGGGAGGGGGGGACGGGACGGGGAGGGGAGGGTCCATCGAGCAAGCTAGGTTTACTTTTAGCTCCAAAGATCATTTGTACAGACAAATTTGCAGACTTTGCTCATTCTACACATTTGATAGAATAGCTATTTGTTCTCATGTCTTCTCTCAGTTTGTCTGTTTGCATTTTGTTCCTTATTATATTGGAGCCAGTTTGTGTGTTGCATTTTGGTTCAGCTTTCCCTCCCCCGTGTGTCTTTGCTTAAAGTTGTGGAAACAAGAGTTGCAGTTGGTTGAATGTGGGTAGTGATGAGCGCATATTATCATTTCCCCCTTTCTTACCCAAGTTAAGGTTGCGTTCTGGCCTACTTATAATAGAGAGCTTGCGCTCACATGAAGAATTGTAACCAATGTGTTGACCCGGTTTATTTGTTTTGCTCTTATTTTGATAGAGTTAGTGTCTTTCTGTTGGGCCCTACCAGGTGTGTAGGGTGATGTAGACCAAGCTCTGAGCAACCCTCAACACGTCATGTAGCTGGGCACAAAATTTGGCTGGTCTCATTTTATTGTTTCAACGGCCAGATAGCATTTCATCTTCATTTATGAATTAAAGTTTATATGCAGTTTCACACCCTGTTTGAGGTGGGAATGTCTGCTTTCCTTTTTTTTTTTTTAATTTTCTATATTGTCTTCATTTCTTGCCGTAGTTTTTTTTTTTTTTTTTTTTTTTTGCACTGCTGGCTTGGAACAAACCGTGGTGTGCACCTGCAGTCTGTGGCCAGGGGAGGGCGCCACTGTATGCTTTTCCTGGCCCAATCGTTCATGTGCTGGTTTCTAAGATCTGCAATAATTTACTGCATCAGGTTCATGTTTTTACCTGAACATAAATAAAGTAACTGTTTGACTCATCGTTTTTCTTTTAGTTTTATTTAACAGCGATCATCAAAGAATTTTTTTTTAAATATACAACTAATTTCATGACAAATCATGTGGTCATCTCATGTAGTCTAAACTGTGGGTACATGTATATGGGTTGCCACTGTGATGTGGTTTATCTGGCTCTTTTTTTTTTTATTACAATTGGTCCACAAATCCAGTTTCCAACCACCTCTGGGGTTTTTCAGACCTTAGGAACAAGAGTTCAACAGTGGAAGAAACAATGTGTGTGATGTGTTAAAACAGCAGTGAACGCACGTCTGACGTCCCCAATGGCTGTTTGTCTTTCACCACGTCTGTTCCTATCCTGTGTGTGTGTCAGACACTTCTTGTCTGACGTGGTGCTGTTTGCCTCCAGTACCTGAGTAACGTGAGCTGACCGCTGTAAAAGGTGACATTGTCACTTGGGTGACTCTGAGGGAATTCACAGAAGAACAGACTGAACGTTTGTCCATGAACAGTAAAACTGAGTTTCCCCTTGAGTAGAGCGTTTCAAAAAGCTCCGTCACCAATGAGAAAGATGTAATAAATTAATATTGAGGTGTAAAGGTGTATTTCATGGACCGAGTGAGTCACCAACAAACCCCTGTGAACAGTAACAGCACATGCAGAGGTTACTGCTACTGTGACGTATCACACTGCCTCACTTGTACTCGTCCAACTTCCACATCAATTGTGTTGAAAAAGCCATGCTGGTGATTTTTGTAGATCTGCTTCATGGACCAGCTGATGCATCATCGTCCTTGTGTTGAACTGGACCAGTTGTTGGTGGAAAACAGCTCCCTCCTCTTCCTCCTCCTCCTGCTGCTGCTGTAGCTCCAGTTAGAGGTTATGGATGATGCGGGTGTCTCTCAGTGAGCATGTGAGAGACACCAGAAGAGAGCGTGTGTGTGTGTGGAGAGGGTGGAGTGTGTGTGTGTGTGTGCGTCGTCAGTTATCGTCACTGAGAGCCCTCCCTCCCTCCCTCCCTCCGTTCTCCCGCTGCATCCCTGCGCAGCATCAGTCAGTCGCCTCTCATCTCCACCGCCTGCGAACAGCTGAGGCTCACCGTCCGAACAACCTGCCTCCTCCTGCTCGCCGCACACTCTCACACATGTCTCAGCTGCTGCTGCGTCCAGCTCAGAGGACAGAAAGAAGGAGTCAAAGACACCAGAGAGGGACGACCAGGATGTGCAGTCAGACCGTACGAAGCTTCACACCCCCCCTGCTTCTTCTCCTGCTCCTGAGCAGCAGCAGCGTCAGGGCCGTCCCATCCCCGTTCCAGCTGGCCCCGGACACCCCGGCACCAGCTGAGCCCACCCCAACGCAGGCTACGCCTCCTCCTGACCCCTGCGAGGGCCGCCCCTGCCTGAACGGGGGGCTCTGCCTGGCCCTCCCCTCTGCTGGCAGGCCGGAGGACACCTGGGAGTACACCTGCACGTGCAGCCAGGGCTTCACGGGACGCAACTGTGAGGTGAGTTCTCCTTCTGCATCTCAGACGACCCTGAGAAGCAGCAGCAGCATCACTGTCACTGACGTTGGAAACAAGGTGGGATCGGTTGAAAGTGTGTGTGTGTGTAATCTGTCTGTTTCTCAGTCATACTCCATTAAAAAGGATGTCTTGACACGGCACCACACAAACTTCACTCCATCTTCCTGGAGGATCAGTGTCATGTACCTGAAGTACAAAGAAAGAAAACACACAGGAAGTTTCATGTGTTATCATGAAAACAGAAGTTTACGTGTTTTTTCCTTGCAAGCGCGACTACTACACTGCTGCACTGGCCTTGTATCCTTCATACTCCTTCTTATGTGTGTGTGTGTATTACATCTCTCGCTCTCCACTGTTGAGGAATGTGTTTTTTTAATGGGTGCATGTGCTGTTACTGAGACATGAAGACAAGCTGCGTTGCTGTGGCAACAGGAGGGACGAGCAGCAGCACCAAGATGCAACTGTGTGTGTGTGTGTGTGTGTGTGTGTGTGTGTGTGTGTGTGTGTGTGTCAGCTGGAAGACTCGTGATTTGCTCCATCCTTCCTGATTTTGCTTAAAGCTGAGACAATAAGTCAGATGTGAAATGCCGCTGACGCCCTCTCACACCTGTAACATCTGGATGGTCATGAATATGAATGATGCCTCTTTGCTGGAGGAAACGGGTGACATCGTTACCCCTGTACAACATCGTCGGCCCCACACAGACCTAATCAGTAGATTATACAATAGATGACCTTGGATGACCTCAGTGTGTGTCCACATCATCTCCACAACCTTCTGTTTCACTTGTGATTGATCATTATCAAGATACCTGTGACTTTTGTTTGTGAGACTGTTTTCAACTGTATGCATTTCATTTGCTGTAAAAAGAAGAAAAAAGTGTATGCGTGTGTGTGTGAGTGTATGCGTGTGTGTGTGTGTGGGGGGGGTGTATGAGCATCAGTCGTTCTGATTTTCCTCGGCCTGTGAGTCACGCTGTGGTGACAGAGAGCGTCTGCTGGCAGCAGAGAGGACAAATGAGTCTGTTGCAGCATCACAGACGCAAGGTGACTGGGCTACTTTAGCTGAATCACCAACAGGTGGCGGACATACCCCCCCCGGCCCCACCCACGTTTAGACAAGTGGCCGCAGGATGGCAGGATGGCCGCTGTCTCCTCCACCATCCTGGCTTCATCTCGGAGTAGAAAGCAGCAGGAGCAGCTGCAGTTTGTGTTGTCACAGAAAGTGTTGTCACAGCACACACACACACACACACACACACACACACACACACACACACACACACACACACACACACACAGTGCCATGCTGAAACAACATCCACTCGTGCCTGATTCCCCTCATTCACCTCAGCTCCGGCCCTGCACGGACCCTGAGCTGAGCCCAGGGGGAGTCATTGATTTTTTTCCTCGCTCTCCTCTCACTGGTTGTTTCTTCTCCATGGAAACTGGAGCTGCAGTCAGTGGAGATTTAGTAAATAACCTGATTGGGTGAGCACAGTGCAGGTTTACGTCCACGGTCCTCCGCATGCTGCATGACACAGATGGTTCAGAGGAGGAGGAGGAGGAGGAGGAGAGACAGAGATGGAGAATGAGGGATGAATCACAGAGAGAGAGAAAGAGAAGAGTGACGTCCGTAGAAGGAACTGATGGGTGGAACTGATTTAAGGTGCTGTGTTACATATCGTGGCCAAGGTCCTTTTTTTCTCCAGCTCTTTTATTTCATTCTTTTTGTTTTTTGTTTTTTTAAAAACTTGTTAAGATGATAAGTCATCATTTTAAGAGGGTGATGAGACATGTTTCAGAATTCAAGCTCTGAAGCGTTCAGCTTTTTACAATGATACACTTTTATAGGGGAAAATGAACCTTAAGTACTGAAAGTGAGAAACTGCTGGAAAGGAAAACAATTGTTTTGTTTTGGTAGAGGTCATGGTCATTTGTCCCTTCTCTTTCTCTCATCCTCTCATGTTTTTAAGATAAATCTAGAGGTTTCACAAAAACTGAAAAAAAGACTTTGATCGCTCCCTAATGGCTGGTTAAGGTCAAATCAATCATCAAAACAAATCCCACCCCTTTCATGTTAGCAGGAGGAAAAAAAAGTAGGTTCTGATCACACTGATATGTAAATATGTTCATTCTTTTCAACAAATGGGGGTGATTTCATACAGCTGAGGACCCAGAGAGGCATTCAAAGACTCGCTGACGGGGCTGATGTGTGACGTGGTCAAGAGTTGGCAATCACCTGATCATCACTGGGTCCCAGTGACGTCACATCCGCCGTGGTTGGGCCCTGTTGGTGTCGTGTGTCGTCGTCCACATACATTATGGAGGCACAGGTGTCAGAGCTGGAGTTTGACAACGTGGGATCAGAGCAGGAGCTGAACCTGAGCAGAATGTTCCCTGAGAGAACCGGTCCACCTCCACTGGTTTCAAAGGAGAGTTCTTAACTCAAAGCTGTAAATCCTGATTTATGAATTTATTCTGTTAGTTGTAAAGAATCAAAGCAGCTTAATTCACAGACGGCAGGAGGTACCGTGTGTGTGTGTGTGTGTGTGTGTGTGTGTGTGTGTGTGTGTGTTGGGGAGGGGGGGTCAGCAACAAACCCACTTACTTGTTAGAGACTCTTAATGTCAGCCTGCACGTTTTTGATCCCAGTTTCTTCAGCTGTCCTTCCTGCATTCACTTCCAAACTCAGTGAGTCATTACCTCCTCGGCCTCAGGCATTCATTATTAAAAGTCTCGCCGTGCGCCCTGATGGAGTTTGTAACGTGCTCTCAAACACAATGGGGCTGTTGTAGCGTGAAAACAGCCGGCTGCCGTGGAACAGGCCCAGGGAGCTCTCACGGTGCCGCGGTGGTACGATCCAAAGGCAGTGCATCGTGACACAATCCACACACTGGAGTTTACAGCCGCCGCCTTATGAAAAGATGTATTTTTAATTCTACTTTTATTTGAGAAGGGAATGTGGGGAGCGGAGGTGATGAAGGAGGTCGTATCTCTGGGGTGGAGTAATCTTGCTGTTTCGCACAGCAGATATTTCTGCTTCAGTATAATAAGCTCACTCGGATATGTGACTGGAGGCTTTTTCATCCTTGTGATAAAGACTTTCAGAGTTTGCTGAAAGAATTCACACACACACACACACACACACACACAGCTGAAAGTTCCTCTGCTTGATCTGCGATGTTTTTTATTTATCTCACTTAAAATGAAAATAATTCTCACACAGGTGAGTTCACACAGTTTGTGTACACGTGACAGATGAGCGGTGTGACGAAGAGCACGTCGTCACCTGGCTTTACACACGTGAATACGAGTACAAATACACTTCAATAACTGCACAGGCACTTTGAGAGGAGCAACAGCACTTTACCGAAGATTTGCACAATACATTTGAACACATTGCTTTTTGCACATTTTGTCTGGATAAGTAACTTACTGAATACTTATCACCATGTGTAGCGACTAATATAAAAAAAAAGACGGAACAGAGTCGCTGAGAGGCTGACGTCAGGGTATTTTGCCTCTTGTCTGATGCGCTGTACCAAAAAATATTTGCTGAGATAAAAAGATGCGTTTAATGACGTTTATTGCAGAAAATAACTTATTGTAACGTGCACAAAATATAGAAACGAAATTAAATCACAGCAATCAAAGCAAAACAGCGGTCAACAAAAAATTAGGCTTCCCACACCCCCCGCCCCTCTTTCTTTGTTACCTCCCGCCGCGCCAGTGCACAGGTGATTATATCATCTAGGTGTCCACCCACATCCCTGTGACCTCATTAAGGTAAATAGTAAAATATAAACAACCAAAACAACCTAAATATAAACCACCAAATAATGAACTATTTAAACCTCATATTACCTTCATGGCTTCTACGCCATGTTTGTTGTCCACGTTTGTTGTTGTGGGACTGGGTTTTGTTGGTGGGAGATGTGTACAGAGAGGGACCTACAATTACCTGTGCAGGTCAAACCATGTGTGAAGTGAGTAAATCATGGGTCAAATTGAGAATGTATGGTTTGATGTGTGTTGCTGAGTTAGTGTGTGCAAGGGGTGAACAAAGAGGTGTATTGTCTACTCACCAATTGTAAATTGGTGGGGGAGATGGATGTGTGTGTGTGTGTGTGTGTGTGTTGTGTAGTTACATATAAGATGACTGTTTTCACTGCTAGTCAGTGTAAATTAGTGTAGCTGGGGTTGAAGTTGTGAATATTAGTGTAGAAATAAACAAACGTACTGAGTTATTCGTGTTGGTAGGCAGTGGACCCTGGTGGGAGAAACCTTCCAGAACAATCATCTGGGACACTGTGTACAGGCGCCATTCTAACAATGCGTGTGTTGCTGTGCTGATGGTCCTCTGTGGTCAACATGGAGAAATAAATGACCTCATCTGTGACACCTTGACTCTGCCTTGGACTCTCTTTGCTGTGTCACCCAGCCGCAAATGTGGTCATTCTGACAAGTAGTGATGGGAACAAAGGTGGAAATCTGGAGGTCAGTGTTGGATGATGGAGGGTCCTATCCCCTGCAGACACACA
>CAAKHB010002350.1:70769-82743 GCA_901007665.1 Aeoliscus strigatus
TTAAAAACAATTAGATACAGGGAAGGAAAGTGTATTAATCATTTCTATAGCTTGTTAATCTCTATTGTTCATATCTTTGTTTAATCTTTGCCCCTTCATCACTGTGTTGTTCAGGCTGTGCCACAATGGTGGAATGAAGCCACACACACATACACACACACACACACACACTATATATATACTGTATGTTATATATACACCTCTGTCATCACTGCTAACTGACAGACAGACGGGGTTCAGTCAGCACACGCTGGGTTGACACACTCAACAGATAAAACCGTAGTTATTCACCCTGTCGATCCCCTCGTACGTCGACAACCATCATTCCACATGTCGCCTCCAACGATCGGTCTTGTTGTCATCGTGTCGCCGTGATGAGTGTGTGTTTGTTCGAGCCTCTAAGTGACACAGCTGTCGGTTTTTTGTGTGTGCACATACTTTATCTGACTTTACCAGTCAGATACACACGTTACATACACACACACACAAAGAACAGTCTTCAACCTTCCACTTGTCTGGACTTTGTCACGTTCCTCTGCCGTATTAGTTCCAGTATTTTTCTGGACAAACAGCGTCTCGGTGGCAGATCGCTGCCGCTGCCGTCTCACACTCACAGCTTGTCTGTTGCGTTGATCTGATGTTACTTAATGAAGCCCACTGGGAGACATGGCGGCCCACTGTGGGACACGTGGGCACCGGTGTATTTTCTGAACATCTCTCAGCTGCAGACAATGAATGCCAGCTTAATCCAGAAGAGGATCCCTTCAAGGCCGGCGGAGCACCTCTGACAGCGAGCGACGGGCGGCGTGCGGCGCAGTCATCAGCCCCGAGCGTTACACACAGGGATTAGCTGGTATTAACAGCTGGGCCTGTCTGGGAGCTGATAGGAGACATTTGTGGACAATTGTGGAAGTCTACTGAGGATTGTGCTGCAAATGTTTGTATAAAAACATATAGAGCCTAGAATATGAAGAAGGTCAGTGATGGTGGAACAAACGGGAGGACAGGAACAAAGACAGACAGACAATCTGCAGTATGACTTGTATTTAACCCTAGAACACTTATGTCAGGTGATTTTCACCCGTAACTTTGTGAAAATCACCAGCCAGATGTTAGTGTTCTAGTTTTATCATGAACGGAACTACGACTCCTTCTACTGCAACTGGTTAAATACTTCTTAACTAACACTAGAAAAGAGCTCAGACCCCCACCGATCACCCAACATTCATTTCATCTACTCCAATGAATGAATTGGTCATCAGAACAAAGAGTCAAATAGTTATGAACAAAATCATGAGCAACCTTGTTACACTCACCATGACCTCTGAGCTCTAATCTCTTTTTGTTGTTCATTTTAAATAGTAAAACAAAAATCAAACCTCCGTCCCTGGGTGGGCTCCAACCCCCGACCTTTGGGTTAACAGACAGACCCACTAACCACTGGACCACAGAGACAGTCCACTACTGCTGTTGTTCTAGACACAGATGATGAAAATGTCCCTATCTGACAATGAGGAAGAATCCTTCAACAGATTCCTGGATCCAGATGGTTCTAGAACACCACCAACATTTCATCATCTGGTTCTGATCCGTCAGCAGCAGTTACTGAACATTTTATTCTAATCTGTTCAGAACCTTTTGAGTTGTTTTGCAAAAAGACAAACAGAAACAAATAGAGGTAAAACATGACTTAGTGATGGGCACAACAGTTCTTTTAAGTCGACTGAATCATTTGAATCAAACAGAATCATTGAGATAAACCCCCAGACCCCCCCGCCCCCCACAGCTCCAGTGGGCTGCACTGAACTGCTGAACCCTGCCATTCCATCACTGAATGATGAAGATGAACACGGATCTGAAGATGATCTGGACATTTTTAACATTTAACATTTTTAACTGATCTTCGTTAACAGTTCCGTACAGTTGGCTCACCCAAAAGAGTCGTTCCTTCCAATGAATCGTTCAGGAAGGGGACGACACTGACGAGAGTACACGTCGTATTTTGTGCCACGTTGGTGTTTGGTACAGTCATGTGGCAGCTTCACGTGAGATGCATTTATCTATTTCCTGTTGGAGGATAAACGGATGAGGTTCCATCGGTGCTCGTTCACAGTGATATAAACGGACACTGAGCCACATTGTCCCTCCCCATCTGCAGGGTGACTGAAGAGGTCATGACCTCAACACCTCGTCAAGACTGAACCTTCTCTTCTTCATGTTTGTTCCAGTTGCGTTATCACAAACTTGTAAATGGTTCATCACACCTCCCTCTAACGTACTGGCTGTTATTTAATTTAAGGTATTCAGTGAGGTATATGTGAACCCCATTCTGATGATCATACGTCCATTTTCATCATACGTCCATTTCCAAATGTGAATGCTGCGTCCTGCAGTCTTGACTTTAAAAAAAAAAACGTTTCTTCCTCTTCAGGGACAAAGCCGGTGGGAGGTGAGCAGTGTTCCACGTCCAGTGATGCCCCCTACTATGAGGCTTACTTTCAATTGCTATGCCCCCATTCTGCTTCAACGGTCTCCATGGCAACACAGCAACGATGAAATGAATTATAATATCAACAGGTGGAGGGAACATACATGTAGTTTTTCAGCGTTGTCGACCGGGTTGTTACACTTTCCTTGTTGTTCCTTTTCAGTGATTTACATTTTGGTGACAAAGGGAACAGCATGTTCCACTTTCGGTATTTCAGTGACTAATTCCCAGAGGCAGCAGCACCAGTTTCCGACCCATTTTAGCCTCTCGCACAGCAAAGACGCCTTTTCTTTTTTTTGTTAGCATCCTTCAGAACACAAATGAGAAGAAAACGCCAGCAGAGCATTCAGCCCCCAGTGTGCTGTCATGAACATTTAATCACGTCACAGGCGGGTGTCAGCTTTACATTGCATGGTGCTTTACAAAAAAGAACAAAACAAACCTGTGCGTGTCGGTCAGAGCTGCGTCTCCATCTCCAGCTGTGGCCTGACATGATTTCTATGGTGCGTTTGGACCATTTGCGCATGAAAACCACAAACCACATCAAAGCTGCTCCAGTGAAATGTCCTCTGATGATGCTTATGAGCTCAGGGCTCCGCCCCCTCAGGAAGAAGGTAATAACACTTTAGGAATGATGAAACAACATGTCAGACGGTTAAAGAGCCCAAACGAGAGCGTCCGTCCAAATCCTTCTTCAGTTTCATGCAACTGATTCAATAGTTTGGAGACGGCGCATTCAGCCCCGGTGGTTTGTGGAGCCATAACATGATACACACTGCACATGTGTGTTTGGTTTTCTGCGTGTGTGCGTCCTCTCATGTGACATCATTCTCAGCCAATCAGCCGCCATTTCCCCCAAAAAACAACCACAATTTCACACCTTGGATGTGACGGCGCTTGAACATCACTGTGACTCCGTTTGAAGTGTTTGGAGAGCTGCCGAGTTGGGTTGTGACAGCTCAAAGCACTGATCTCCACAGAACCACTGCGCCGACATTAAAGTCGCAGGTGATCGAGGGTGATAAAATGTCCTCAGCGGAGAACCGATCTGTCAAGGAGACAGACCGTGGGGAAAAGCAGCCTCTGGCAGATGCAACACCAAACAAACGTCTCCATCAGTGCGTCTACTGTCGAGAAGATAGTGAGATTGAGAGCTCGTGATCCATTTTGGTCCCTGTCTGATAGCCCGGTGCCCTGCAGCGCCGGCGCGTCTTGGATAGGTATAAATAGAGCCTCTCTTAAATCATTCCACTCTCACTTAGTATTCTCCTTCCTCCTCTGCCCCACACTCATTTTCATGCATCAACCCTCCCGTCTCTTTATTTGGCCGAGTAGAGAGGCAGGTTGAGGGATGATGTCTGCCGAGCGTGGCGGGTTAGTTAACGTCGTTTGTTCGATGACGGCACAGGCGCCAAACTCTGCATCCTCCTGCTGCGCGTGTGCCGAGTGAAAAATCCTCGGCACAAAACAAAGCTTTTCTCAAACATGACATCGGTGAAGCTGAAAAATTAAGCCAGGAGATTAAACAGGTATCTATACTCATTTAAAATACGTCATACGGGCTGAGAGTTCATCAGCATGAGGTTTCTCTCATTACTTCTCCCACCGTCTCCGCGTTTACATTTTTTATGCATCTCGGCCAAATAGCAATTTATCAAGATGCTGAAACGTATTTATGAACGTCATGGACCCTCGTTTGGAACGAGGAGTTGAGCTCTTTGAAGCCACCGGGTCCGGACGTGATGGGAACGTGTGAGAGACACTTTGATGTGCAGAAATAGATGAAAGATGAAAGAAAACACCAGCGTCATCCTGTGAGGAAGGCAGAGGCAGGTCTTTATCGACGCTTGTCTTTTCATAGGAGCAACAGTCTGCTTGATAATTAATTGTATTTATTCATGTATTTAATTGGTATTTATCTTATTTTTATTCTATAAGGTTTACTTTGTTCAGTGTGATTTTAAGATTTTTTTAACATTTTGTGCTATTTTCTTACATACTAAATCATAAAACATACTTGGCAATAAAAGTGCAGCAGAAATGGACATTTCTGAAAATGTGATTTGTCGTTTCCTTGAGTTAATATGTACCTGTTGGTTACTCGTGGGCTCTTCAGAGGTGTGACAGATAATGTGACGTTCTAACGTCCTGGATAGAAGTGGAGTAAATCGTCCTGACATGTCTGTCCAGTAGATTATTTTCGTGGTAACTCTGGAAATCTCTTGTGGAAGTTATTTCTTGTAGCGTTTTGCCAACAGAAAACTGAATTATGTGTATTAAGACGTTTCACGTCCCTGATCAAAAAGCATCATGGGACCGTGTGTGTGTGTGAGATGAAGATCTTTCCTCGGGGGGTTGAAGACTCATGTCTGCAGCTGCATAATTTACCTTTTCATTTCTCGTGACATGAGCCGTCGTCCCCTTGAAACCTGTACGAAACATCAGAGGGAAAGTGTTATGTTGGTAAATAGGATTTGTGGGTGATTCTTGGACGTTGTCGTCTGAAATAGCTCGATGCGATCATTGATAATGGAGATTAGAGCAGTCTGAGACTGTGAATGCACGAGGCTCTCGTCAGTCGTATCGCAGACAGCAGAAGTGACAGCTGTCACTCTTCATTTCCTTTCAGACCCAACGTCCTGTTTACAGGATGAAATGTGATCAAATCCGTCTCAGCGGTGACGTGACAGAAACCCTTCAGCTGGTCGATGCAGCAACTGCGCTGGCATCGTGTGGATTCACACCGGAACTTGTAAGGTTAATTCATTCATTCATGCATGCATTCATGCATGCATTCATTCATGCATTCATTCATTCATTCATTCATTCATTCATTCATTCATTCATCCATTCATTCATTCATCCATTCATCTTCTGCCCCTTGCTCTGGTTACGAGTCTCCATTCTTCTGGATCTGGTCCCAGCTGTCAGTGGGTGAAGGTCAGGGTTCAACCTGGACCAGTCACCAGCTGGAGGACAGACAACCATTCACACTCACATTCACACCTATGGGGGATTTACAGTTACCAGTTAACCTCAGCATGATGCTGGAGGTGGGAAGAAGCTGGAGTACCTGGAGAGAACCCACGCAGACTGGGAGAGAATGAAAACTCCACATCGAACCAGGGACCTTCTTGCTGTGAGGCGACTGTTAACCACTGCACCACCGTGTCACCGCGTTAAAAAGTTATTGTAGGTTATTTTCACACAAGGCAACACGACAACAAACATGAATTATAATGAAGTGATAATTCTTCTCTGGTAACAATGATAACAACAATAGAGTAGAAATCTAAAATAACTCAAGCCAACACGTTCACCTTCAGTCATCAGGGTGAATCACTGAAGCACTGAAACGGTAAAAAGTGTCAGACTGAGTCCAATGTGAACGTGTTGACAGCACACGTGATGATTCTGGGTCCTGATGGCGTTGATGCAGGTTGGGGGCAATGAATCACAACAATAACAACGTGTGCCTGGAATCCTGACAGGATATGACTGAAACCTGTCACCACCTGCTGAAGACACACTGTGGTGATAAACGACAACATTCTCACAGCTGAATCATCCACCCTCACCCTGTGCAAACGTTCATAACGTCATAGTGGTTAAATGTCAATGGCAACACGATGTAAATGTTATTGTAATTTGATTTTCCAAAGTTTGAATGAATATTCTCAACTGTTTCGTGATCATTCATTCCTGTATAAAATAGGACCCCCCCGATATAATAAAACATCACGTCTAGATTTTTGCCGAAATGTTTCAGATGTAACTGAATTATCATGACGATTTCCATTCCATTCCACAAGTAATTTCATTTTCGTCTCCAGTCATGTATCTGATTAAAGTTCATTTTGTAGATAATTGTGTGACACACTCCTAATATGGTCAACAACTAGTTATTTACCGACAATGATTTTGGATCACGTCCTCTTGGAATTACATTTCACCACAGAGGCCCACAGTGCACAGTGTCTTTCAGTACCTTTAATACCATAACGACTTCCTGCAGGCTGAGCTAATGGACGTTTTCAGGTCTGAGGAAGGAGGAGAGATAATATTCACATCAGCTCATCAAGTCCTTAAGTTTCATGTGTCGCTCAGCTGGTTTGACACAAGTCTTTTGTGACTTTAAAAAAATAAAAATAAACTCAGTTGCAAAAACGCTGATCCTCTTCCCTCTGTGGCGTCTGAACAAAACCTTCCTGCCAGGACAGAAACGTCTGGCACCGTCATGATGTGAGGATTATAACGCTCTCGTGACTAACTCGTGATTCATTTAAAGTATAAAGTCTTCTGGGAACAACGCTGCAGAGGAGCTGAGGGCTCAAACGCTGTTCATGTGTCTATTGATTACTAATTGCTCGCTGTGATTTGTGTTAATCGATGGATCTGAGAACAACAGACAGACATGTTTATAAAACAGTCATTCTTATCTCCTAGCCTTCACTTTGTGTCTGGATCACCTCTCTCTGCGTCTTGATTTCTCAGTGGTCAAATTATCTGTTGTTTTCACGCCTCGTTTGGTGCCTTTCGCCTGTCTGACTCCATTGTCGATTCACTGTCACCAGAAACTGTAGCTCTGTGAGTATTGCCAATGTTTTGTACAAGCAGACTTTTTTTTTTCTTAATGTATTTACTTCCTTTCTACATCTTTTTTTTTTAAATCAAACAGCAACCACATCCCAGCCCTCCATCCTCATGGGAACACAACTGGAGAATGTAGCGAGGCGCCCACGCCAGCTGAGGATTGGTTTTCTAGTATTATTTTGTCACGATCATGAATTAAATATTTGGTGTTAGTGCTCATTATGCACTGCACATTGGAGATAGAAATGACTGCGGGCTATATGAAAGTTTAATTTGGTTCATCTAGCTAATTGCTGTGTGATTGATTATTTCATTACAGTGTATTTGTTCCTCTGCTGTTATAGTTGTGTAGTTCTAGTCGGGATTGTCTCGCTGTGATGATGAAGGATTTCAAAGACATCAGCCTTTCAACGAATAGAGTTCTTTATGTGTGTGTGTGTCGCTGTGCTGTACCATATATTATACATTCAGTGTGTGTGTGTGTGTATGTGTGTATACGTGCAGAGAGCTGCTCCACTTTCTCTCTGTGAAGTGAACATAGCAAACACTTGACAAATACTTGCTTGCTCTTAAAAAGCAAGATGGATTTAGATCAGGACCATTAAATTTTAAGTGCTGCCTCATTAGTGAAACTTGAAAAACAAGACGCTCGCAGACACTTAAACTTTCTGCTGATATTCTCTTTCGTCAGACCACAGTACGGGCGCAGACCCAGCACACAAAATCTTTTAAGCACAAAAACATACACGCATCACTTTTAATTTTGTGTGTAATCCCAGAAAGATCTGCTCTGTTGCTGACGATTGGTCTGTTGGTCTCTTCTTGATGAATCCATCTCTGCTGCAGACACCGAACGTCCTGATGACGCATTTTAAAAGCAGCAAGCAGCTTATTCCTGGAACATACAAATGGAAACAAATCCAGATTTGTCACATCACAATGCTTCAGACGTCAAAGCTCAAAGGGGCACGTGTCGCATCGCAGCTGTCAATCATCACTTCCACTGAAGTCTGGTCCCACACCACACACACGTCAATAATAGGCACGGGACGGGATTCTTAGGGCCACACACACACACACACTGTGTATGTCATTGTATGCTTATTGCATCTAATTGGTCGCTATGGTGACCTTTCCCGATCCTTAACACAGAGCTGGAGAGCAATTTCAGGCAACCTGCTGCGTGACCATATCAGCCTCTCAGTGTCACCGCTCTCATTTCGCACGCCTCTCACTCTCATTCAGTGTGTGATTAGCTGAAAGACGGAGCCGGTGAAGGTGAACCCTTCCGGAATAATCAGCCGCTGCTCTAATGAGTCACCTACAACACTAAGTGGCTGGAAAAGGAAATGGAGCTGCTGCTAACGTCTGATGGGGCTCATCTGGCTTTTTGAGAAGGTCCTCAGGAGAGGAGACGCAGCGTTTGCAGTTCTACAGTATTTATGAAAGTACTTTGGCCTAAACTCCTAAAAGTAATTACAACTTTGTCAGGACATTTGTATTCACAGTGATCTGGGCACCTGAAAACAAGTGGTTGTTTCCAGACGGGATTCAGGGCTGATCTGTGCCCTGGACAGTCCTTTGTTTCAGATGAACTAGGTCTGTAATACTTGTACGACTGGTGAATTGTGTTTGTTGTCAGTTGTGGTTCAAATTGTGAAAAAATGTGGTTGAGCAGTGATAGCTAAAATAATAACAGCAGAATTGCTCTACGGGGCATTTTGGGGTGTGTGTGTGCGTAATGCACCCAAGGTTTTTATTCATTTTGTATTTTTTAATTAGAAAAACCATTAGCTACACGAGTGTGAGTAAGTTCAGGTCCTGATGTCAGGTGACATCAGGACCTGATGTCACCTGGTCATCACCAGGTGATGACCACAAATCCCTGTTGTGGCAGGTTCAGATGGGACTCGCACACAAATCCAGGATCCGTTTGGAAATGTCATGACAACCTAGAAGTCACTTGAGACGGAGCTGGCAGATAGTGAGCAGGTCAGACCACCGTTCACCACCTACTGAGGCAGCACCGGGCTCAAAAACAGGATGAGTAAATGATATATATATATATGTGTGTGTGTGTGTGTGAGTGTGTGTGTGTGTGTACACACAGTCAGGTAAACAGGCTCAGGGGCAAATGGTTGGTATGGGGTGCTACAGTGCCTCACTGTCGCCTCCGGAGGAACAAAGTAGAATTACAAAGTAGAAGTACAAATGGATCCATCACAGTGTGTCAGTTCTTGTCGGGGTGGGGTCAGTGAAGCAAAAACTGTAACACCACATCACCAACGGAGGAAAATATACAGGGTATATGGGGGGGTGTCGTGTGTGTGCGCGCAGGACGTGTTTCCACTGCTAAAGTAAACACCCATTTTTCTAAATGTGTGTGTGTGTGTGTGTGTGTGTGTGTGTGTGTGTGTGTGCGCGTGTGTGTGTGTGTGTGTACCATACCCAATAAGCTTCCTCAAAGGTTAAACTGATGGTTCCCTCCATCTACTGATCCCCTCACACACACACACACACACACACACACACACACACACACACACACAGAGGATGTGTTCCTCCTGTGTGTTAGTCTGTGTGTGTGAATGCAGATAATCCCTCATGTAGGACATTATCAGCAGCTCGGAGGAAATGGATTCACATCAAACACACCTCCTCCCCCGTGTGAACAAATGAAGCAGGGAACCTACTACACACACCAGTAGAAATACTGACGCTAAGATAAATGTGGACGGAAGACGTCACATCATCGTTTTTATCAATAAAAATGTCTGAAGCTGAGTCAATGTGATCAGGTTCTGAATCGGTTCACCACAATGACACAGGAACCGAGAAGGTGATACTGATACTGAAACTGATGGAGTTTTGTCTTTTAATGGACAAAAGGTTTTGGTCCATTCAAACTGTCTTTGTAATGACTGCTCGGCTCCATGAGGACACTCCACACTGGAGGACTTCCTGTTTGCTCCAGTTCCACTGAGGAGACGATGCGTTTCATGCTGTTGTCAAAAACTACTGTCTGTTGGAATCAGGAAGAACCCATGAACCCCTCCCTGGTTTGGTTCCTGCTCTGGGGAGCTTTCTGTGCCGAGTTTGTCTTCATGGCTTCTCTCCAGCTTCCCCGCCACCCCTCCAGAAACATGGCAGGTTAATGGCTACTCTAAAAAAAAAACCCCATAAAACTGACGTCCACTCTGTGGGGACTTTCGTATTGACTGCAGAGAATAGCTTCCTCCCTCTTCCTCTTTGTCCTCGTTCCCTTTTATTTCCATAATTTTGTTTTATACAATTTCAGAAAAACCACGTAAATACAACTTAGTCTCAGTCTGTCTACACTGTAAAAAAGACAGCGCTGACAAAACGCAAAATCAAGTCAAAGTGATGCAATCGATTTTTGAGTTTTCTCAACTTACAAACATGAAACATGAACATGAAACAGCAATAATCAATTGTGAATAATTTATAACTATAATCATTTATACTCAGTGAATCTATTAAAGGCCTTATAGTCCTGTTACGTCGTGGTTGTGTTTATCAGGGAACCGGACTGAAGAGAAATCAGGGCTGACATATGAAAAAGGTCGCAGGCTGGATCCCCAATCGTTCCTCTCGGTGAGACAAGCCACCGCTGCTGTCGGCCTCCAGGGGTTTAAGGTTAAACTCAATCCCAGGTGCCATTTGAGTGTGACGACCGGAGAGGGGCCTGATGGGATTGGGGGACATTTATGAGAAGAGAGAGGACGTCGGACAGAGAGAGAGATGAGCACTAATTCGTTCTGGGATCAGTTTGAATGCCTCTGTTTATCTCCATCACACACACACACACACACACACACACACTCTTGCGCTTGCCTTCTCGTGAGTGTTTGATAGGAGCTTTTTTAACAGCTTTCACTTCCACCGTTGAATGTGCACAGCTGGAGCTGCAGATACCTGCGTCTGTTTCTGTGGATTTGCAGCGGGATTTGAGCGGCACGGAGGTTAAAAACCAGCAAACGGCAACACGGTGTCTGGCAGATAAGCTGTGTGAGCTTGGCTCTGTCACCCTGCACCCTTCACATATGATTCATAATTGATGAGGGGAGGAATGTTTCTCATTGTTGCATGTCGCTGGTGAAATGTGTCAGCATGTGTTCCTCCAGTTGCACGTATCGCCTCGTACGACGTGCGTGCATGCACGTGTGTGAGAGAAAAAGTGAAACGTGGAGCACGAGGGGAGAAATGAAGCCCTGTGGCAGTTTATTAGAAGCGCCGAGTCAAAACGCAATCACTGCAAAGAGTGTGTGTGAGTCAGTGAGCAATAAGCAAAGTGGTCGAGTCGCGTTTGAGAGCGGAATGATCACGAAGAGGTTGGGCTACATAAGCACTCTCATGTTCCCGTCTTCAGCTCATTCAAACTGAACCTGAATCCCATGTCGACTCTTAATGGAAACAAACAGTCACAAAGATGGCGGCGTTTGCTCCGGCAGACAATAATGTTTTCCTTCTCTCTCTCTCTCTGCCTTTTCTGGTTTTATTTCAGTTTTTCACAGACCCTTGTTCCAGCAGCCCCTGTATCCATGGAAACTGCAGCCGAAGCAATGGCGATGAGGGGGAGGACGGGGGGGAGCCCGCTTACACCTGTGTGTGCGCTGAAGGCTACGAGGGGGAGAGGTGTGATCAGATCCTACTGGAGCTGCCGGCTGCAGACTGGGAGCCCGCCACCCCCTCCGCTACGGAACTGGTGACACCTGTCACCTCCACGACGTCTGCCCCCACCCAACCACAGCAGCCAACCACCGTCACCTCCACCACTACAGCAGCACCTCCCACTCTGCAGCCATGGCAACCCAGACCTGGGCAGCGGGTGCTGGTGGTGCCCTGGGAGGCAGACAGGGTGAGACAAAAAAT
>CAAKHB010002350.1:92051-120140 GCA_901007665.1 Aeoliscus strigatus
GGGGGGGCGGCTATATTTAAACTGTTAACTCCATTTAATGTTTGCTGGTTTCGGCGCCAGCAGCAGGAATGAACAGACTCTTCTATGTCAGCCCGCTCCCATGTCACAGCGCATGTTTGTCAGATAGATTTGATTAAACAGGAGATTAAACGCATTTCTCCTCACGTTAAATCCATGCGAGAGCTTGTGTAAGAGTTTGCGTGGGCTGGCGTCTTCTCGTAGGGTGGAAGAGAAAACGAGTGAAACTGGAGATAACTTTGAGGGTGATGAAGCTGAATGTGCCAGTGGATGAAGAGGAGGAAGGAAGGATCATGGATCAATGGAGAGAGATTTCATTAGCCTGATGCCCCTCAGAGCAGTCAGCACCAACGATTTACGACAGCGCTGCTGTAAATCAGGGAACCTACGAATGTAGTCGTCCTTAAAGCAGTGTGGGTTCTGGTGGGTGAGAAATGGCAGGAAGTTATTTTTAGAGGCTGAGGATTGGTGAAGGTCCCTAGTTAATGAAAGCAGGTGAGGGAGTGACACCAACAATCACCTCAGGAGGCTCCATTGTTTGCTGCTAACAAGGAGGAAAATGGAGGACAGGGTTGGAGAAGGAGCTTGAAAACATCTCTCAGGGGTCGTTTGGTGTGATCGATGACAGGTAGACTAGACTAGTTGAAGTATTTATCACCATCTGATTGGATCGGTGACTGACTCCCTCTCAGTGACCAACTGCTGCCATACCAGTTGTGAAGTAACACAGCTTAAAGCTTAAACTGTCGACGTTCAGGCAGGTTGGGTCATTCTCCTTTCTTGACCCCATCCTGCAGGGTACCAGGGGGCCACGTGCGAGCAGAAGGTGGACCCATGCGCCTCCAGCCCCTGTCACAACAACGGGACGTGCTACGCTCAGGGCCCCAACCCTCTGGGCTTCGGCTGCAGCTGCACCGCCGGCTTCACCGGCCCCACTTGTGCCCAGCTGGTGGACTTTTGTGCGTTGAACCCTTGTGCCCACGGAGTGTGTCGCAGCGTGGGGAACAGCTACAGGTGTCTGTGTGTCCCAGGTGAGACGTCCGTTCACTGTTGAATTCAGCCAGAGGTGAGGGCGCTCAGCTCCTGGTTTATTGAACGTATTCAAAAGACCATTTGTCAGATGAATTTAAATTGAAATTAAAATCTTATCATACCAGAACGTTAAATCCATTTTTTTTTTACTTCAACTCAAGTTTGTGCTGCAGGTGCATGTCAGTGTCACTTCCAGAGGAAAGGAAGTGTATAAATAGCATCTCTTCTGTCTGGATGCACAGTTTAACTGCCTCCGAAAAAGAGGCAGTGTGTCGTTATGATCTTTTTCAGGTTGTTTTTAGTGATATCATGAGAGACGCAGATACATGATGGCTCAGGGATGACAACACATTTGCATCAATTTCAGCTAGGTGTGTGTAGACCCGTCTCCCATTTCAAACAGTTTGTGTAGACGACTAAAACATCAGTCAAGCCTTAGTAACCGGAGTCCAGAAACCAACTGATGTCATCAAGCTGAATGTATCCCTACTTTATACACATTCTACAGCCTTTTCCTATTTGGACTTTGACGTCACGTCTCTAAATGAGGCTGAACAGGTATGTCACATGAAGGTTTGTGGACAGTGACTTTGGCTGAGGTTCACTGATCAATAAGTACTACGTAGTTAGACAGGAGTTAATTTTAGACAGGATGATCCCAGTGCTGTCGGTGATTGAGGGACTAGTTTGATGACTTATTATCTACTGGCATTGTTGATGCCGGGATGGTGGAAAAAAGGACTCTCACTCTCTTCATAAACACACTTTGACACTCTGCCCCTCTTCTGTTTATACCATCAATTATCAGTCGACTGGATGAGTCAGTCATAGTCTTCGTCGCTCTCATTCGTCCTCCTGGGATGACTGAAGCTGGGGCATCAGTCAGAAATTAGAACCGACTCATGCTGTTGATATTATGAATTTCACATTTTCTTCACCAAAGTCTGTGGAGTTTTGTATATTTTTGATTTATATTTGTACTTTAGGCTGTCACCATGTTCATGTTCCTCTCATTTACTGCACATCACTTCTCTGTCATAGACCTGCATTTCAGACACACACACACACACACACACACACACACACACACACACACACACACGCACACACACACACTCGCTCATGGCATTGAACCAAGTTTTATCTGTTCTCCACCTCATCAACATGCCAGCTGGTGGCGTCTGAGGTTTGTGTGTGTGTGTGTGTGTGTGAGTGTTTGTGTTGGTTCGTGTCTCCTGGTATACGTGCGTGGATGTGTTGTGTAAATGCCTCCGTGAGGGATGTTTTGGAGCTGATATGTGCGCCGTCGGCCTCAGGCTGCCTGTAATTCATGAGTGGCTGCCAGCCCACCAGCCCACCAGCCCACCATCCAGCCCATAAACAGCAGACAGTCTTGGAAAGGCAATTGACATTTCACTGGTATTTCACAGAGAGGACCCAAGAGGCTCTGACTGGGCTCCTCATTAATTCTACTGCTTCTTCCTGAAACCAACGTTAGCTGTGAACCAGGGGTGGGCGTGTTGAAACTTTAAGTCACAGCAGTTGTAGACATGTCAGTGAAACCTCAGTGGGTCATGTGCTGGATACCATGTTATTTCTTCATTACTCACATATTGACCAATATGCTCATGGCAAATATGTTAAATACAAGACACACAAAAATGTTTAAAACATCAGAAATGCATCAATGTATTGCAATAAGATATTAATAGCTAAAAGAAAGATGGCTTGCACAGAGCAGCAGGCGTATGAAACACATCTACAGCCCTTTAAACTCCTGCTTTTAGGTCCAAATGATGAAATGAAGTGCAAACTAAACATTTGTCATGATTAACTATCAAACATGTTCCTGCCTCAGTTCACAGCTGCCATCCAATGGAAAACAGGATGCACTGCACATGACTTCATTTCATGCTCGAGAGCATCACTGCAGCTGCAGCATCCCATCACTTCCGTTCGTAAACGTCCTGGAGAATCAGTTCAGTTCATAAACGATTGGAGTTAAATTCACAAGGTTCAACCACTCCCATGTTCACACACACAGAACACACAGAACACACACAATAAGGATTTACTTCATTTTTGACAGACAGGTCTTCATTTTAACAACATTTTTGTGTTTTTTTAAAGGCTACCACGGCTTGTACTGTGAAGAAGAGTACAACGAGTGTCTGTCTGCCCCCTGCCAGAACTACGCCACCTGCAGGGATCTCATCAATGCGTATGAGTGCGTCTGCACCCCACAGTTTGAAGGTATGTGTGTTTTTCATCATAACTCACTTGGAGATATACCTCCATGTCTTTTGGACAAAACACATGATGGCTGTCTGTTTTCACAGGTAGACACTGCGAACTCTACAAGGACCCATGTCTGAAGATGCACTGCCAGAATGGAGGTCGCTGTGAGAGCACAGGACTCAACACTTCCTGTGCCTGCCCTCCTGGATTCCAGGGTGAGACACTGGTAGATGTTGAACATCTGTCCTGAAGGGAAAGTAGTATTCTTCCCTCATTGCAGACTGACTTGTGTGACAGCTATCGCAAAATAACACACCTCAAAGATGTAATCTGACCCTTGTCCACAGGGGATACGTGTGAGGTCGACGTCAACGAGTGTGAGAGCAACCCCTGCCACAATGGCGGCACCTGCATTGACAAACCGAACGGCTTCACCTGCCACTGTCCACCTGGGTGGGCGGGCTACAGCTGTGCCATCTGTAAGTCGAACTGTCAGAGACCCTCTGCTCAGCTGTTGTTTGAAAGCAGACACATCCAGAGGCCGATTCCCTTCTGTGTGCGTGTGTCTCAGACATGCTGTGGCACGAAGCCCGCTCCGAGGACACTCTGACCAACATGCCCCGTCACTCCCTCTACATCATCATCGGAGCGCTGTGTGTGGCCTTCGTCCTCATGCTCATCATCCTCATCGTGGGCATCTGCCGCATCAGCCGCATCGAATACCAGGGCTCATCCCGCCACGCCTACCAGGAGTTCTACAACTGCCGCAGCATCGACAGCGAGTTCAGCGATGCCATCGCGTCCATCCGCCACGCCAGGTCAGTGTGAAGGTTTCTATGGATACCACAGTTTCTACCCTCTGCCAGTGAACATCCCAGCAAAAGGGTCCAGGAAACGTGTAAGGCACTAAAAAAAGTAATATAGTCCAAAAACAGTGTATTGTGTATCGTATGTGTTGAGCATCCTTTTCTTGTCTCAAAAAAATGTGCATTTTTTTTAAGATAAGAGGTTTATCTCTTCAGCCTATGGTCCCAAGCTTTGGGTGACTTGAAACTGAAAGAATGAAATCACTGTGGTCAAAGCGAGTTTAAGCCTCCCTCTAAGCCTTTACGACCCAGGTGACGTCATTGGTTTATTAACTTTGCAAGCCGTAAAAACAGCAGCAACGCTTAGCTAACAAACAAGTAACACTGCTGGAGACCAGCCACGGGAGTGCAGCTGTAATCAAGGTTGTCCACCGAATAGTTGTGGCCATATCACTACCCAGGGATGCAATGTTTATTCACAGTTTATGCTTTACTACTAGATTTGGAAAGAAGTCCAGGCCCGCCATGTATGACACCACTCCCATCGCCTACGAAGACTACAGTCCTGATGACAAGCCTCTGGTTACCCTCATCAAAACGAAGGATTTGTAAACCACAACCGCTCCAGCACATTACCAGCTGTACACAGTAAAATTGCACATGCCTACATGTGCATGAACACACACATACACACAAGGATATATAGAGAAAGGCAATATTTAAGGGTTTCTTAAGGGGAAAAAAAAGTGGCAAAACAAAATTGTGAATGTAAAAACTGGAGAAGAAATAATGTAG
The DNA here is from genome assembly GCA_901007665.1 of Aeoliscus strigatus. NCBI lineage: Eukaryota > Metazoa > Chordata > Actinopteri > Syngnathiformes > Centriscidae > Aeoliscus > Aeoliscus strigatus. The sequence continues at coordinate 96,941 of CAAKHB010002350.1, forward strand.
TTTAAGAAAACCAAATCTGGAATTTGATACATGTATTTTCCTGTCGAAGTCCACAATAAGGCTTTATTGTAGCATAAGAGCATCCTTTACGTTGTTTAAGCATTACATGCGACGACTGGAGTCTGCACCAGTTTCTTACTGTGAACACAGCAGACAGCAATGACAACTATCCTTCGGGTCTTTTAGAAATAGCTGCGCCTGTCACGGTGTGTACACCGTATCTTTTCTATATTTTAAAAAGCAACAACAACAAATGTCCTGCAGTAGGTTGCCTTACTTCATGCATGATTAGATTGATGTTCTCTCTGCGTTGTTTTCAGATCTTCTGTCTTTTTTTTTTTTTGTACATTGCAGATGTACTTTACTCTCTTTGTTAAGACTGACAGTGCCAAATATTCCTTGTATTTTTTGTGATTGGTAGATCAAATACATCTATGTATGAAATATTAGTCACGCACAAACTGAGGATTTTTTTTTTCTTTATTTGAAAACTACATATTGTCCTGTTCTTTACATGCAAGTGGTGTACGACTAGTAAAGAAAGTGGGTTTTGCTGGAATACTGTGATCCCACCATTTTACTGTATGTATCTCAGTGATATTTAGGACAATAGGTTGTCGTACTTCTCAGTGCACAGACACTTAGTAGGTTTCACTCAGTGTACCTGTTAATCCCACTGTACAAGCCCACCTCGAGTAACGACAGTGAATAGTTTCAATGCTGGATCGGCCTCTAGACTGAGAGTGAAGGTGAGACTGGGAGGAAAGAGAGGAGAGCAAGGGTTGATATTACAGCTCCAGTATATATGTGCTTCTGTGTCCTGCAATGGAAAACTCTGTCTGTGCAGCCGTGTTGTTCCTCTCTAGGTTGAGCAGTGTGTTACCAGTAGGCTCAGCTAATCCTCACATTTATTTTATCCCATTTTAAAACACAGCAACACACGAGTACCTATTATCTATGTTGAATGATGAAAACAATAAAGATTTATGGAAACATGAACTAACTCACACAGTGTCTTATGTGTAATCCGGCTGCCATAAACATGATTTTACTTTCCTTGAAGTGTAATCAGCAAAGAGTGCTCAGATATAAAAGATTCTAAAACTTTTTTTTCAGCCATGTTTGTTGAACTATTGTCATTACCTTTTATTCAGATGTTCGCCAGCAACCTTTGTTACCGGACATGTAATAATCACAGTTAATTAGATAAATAACTGAAATTGCAGCAGAGTTCAAAATAGTGATTAACACATGATCTATTTCCTGACATAACCTGACGTCAAACCCAACAGACTGAACCGTCGGCCGTGGGAAAGATGTTTTATTGTGCGTTGGAAATCTCAGCACCCTCAGTGACCTTGGCGAAGAATAGAGCGAAGGCTCTATCCAGATGTTCCCCATGTAAACATTTCTAAATACAACCTGGAGCTCCAGAGTCCCCAGAGACATGTTGATAAAAACACCTATATATATTGTGTGGATATAAACCAAACACAGACACACACACACACACACACACACACACACACATTTCAGGGTGTTACTCACAGCTCACCTTCATTATTACTAAGGTTAAGGCTAAGAGGCCTTAGACATGACCTTTGCCCTTTTCCCCCTGGAGTTTCAGGGTATTTGCTCTTTGATGAACACGCACACACGCAATGGTTAAAATATTTCAAAGGTTTTTCCTGTGCTGAAACTAATCCAGACTGTATTTCCTTCACAACAATGAGCTCTGCTTCCCAGGCCTCATTTCTGGAACCAGATTGTTAGCGAGCACATTTCAAATGACTCAGGTGAACTTTTTGTTTTTGTTATCGTGTTTTTCAGAAACTGGATCAGAAGATTGGAATTCTGGACATGACTCTTTTAGATGGAATTGAATGACAGAGAAATATAATATCAGCCTTTTTTATTTCCACTACCATTTGTGTTTTTATATGGTTAAGTGTTTTTTTCCTTCTTCCTGCCCCAGCTGGCAAAATTGATAATCAGGGAAGGTTTTGAAAGCCAGTATGGTGCCCTTGTGTGTCCAGCTGAACAATGTGTCATATAAACTCCAGTTACACATTATAGCTCACAAAAAATAACAAAATCTAACAGAATTGTTATTATATTATTGAAAGGACTAAAAGGTTAAGCAGGACATAGATTGTGGCTCATAACATCTGAGAGTTATTTAGTGTGAGATAACATTTCAATACTTGGGAGCAACTGATGTCTATATGTTATCATTTATGAGTTGGCAAATTTGCTTTTATAGTCATAGATCAGTGCCAAATTGTGATATTGTGAAATATATCAGCTGTATGTTAATGCCACCCATGGTGTATATGTTAGAGGTAATGTGAAAAAATGGGTAATATGCAAATTTCCTGGGTTGTTTGGATACAACCCAGGTAATATTATCAAAGATCATGAGCTTTATTTTGAATGAGCACAAATAACTCTAGGCCAGCCCATCACCTAATGTCATCATATTTCGATTGGATGGTCTCGATGTATGTTGAAAAATAAAGATGTTGTCTTCTCCACCCTTCTGACCCATTCTATTAATTGCCTTGATTCGAATATCGAATTTCCGAAGCCACCTGAAGGCATCACCAGGCGCCATACAGAGACAAGCAGACAGCGTCACCTGCTGGCCGCTGTGGCAACTGCAGCCAGGCGGAGCAACACATCCTTCAGTACCGACCAGTCCGGATAGAAGGAGGACGGGGAGACGCGCCGTGGAAGCAAACAGATGTGAACCCGACTGCGAATAGACAACAAGCTGCAGTAACACGGAGATCTCTAGATTATAGCTAATATGTGGCAACCCGCGTCGGAGCGACTGCAGGTAGGACACGGCTGAATGTGAGACGCTGGTCGACGCGGAGCAGCGAATGTTGAAAACCACCGCGCTGGGACTCGCTCCGGTTCGTGAGCAGCTACAGATGTGTGTTAGCGCAGCTGGATATCCGGGGTTCGTCTTTGGAACGTTAGAAATCCGTCGCAGGTGGTAGGAACGTGTCAGATAGCGCTCACATTTCTCTGTGCGGGGATTCGCTCGTACGTTTTAACATCCAGCATGTATGAACGTTACGCAAGAATCCGCACGTAGCTCGCTGCCTTTGCTAGCTAACCGACCGTCGGGGAACGTCTCCTCAGACCAGTGTTAGAAATGAACGCTATCTGGTCCGGGTGCCAGCTTCAACACGACCTAGTGAGAACAGACACAGGCCTTCTCCGGTTCCAGTGGTCCCACCACACCGTATACCTCCAACAGCTGTATGTGAAACGACAGAAAAGCAGCGACCTGGCATCTGTTACCTGTGTCTAAATGAAAAAACAAAAAACGTTAATGAACGTAGTTTGATGTCCAGGAGCAAACCGTCACGTCTCCTGCAGACTTAATGCTCTCCAGATGTGGGCCTGTGGACCGGCTGCCAAGTCAACTTGCACAATCTCCTGCCCAGAGAGGAGAGAAGATAGGGAGACGAATTATTCAGAGTTCCGGTGTTTGTCTTGATGTCCTCCAGGGTGAAGTGGATTGTGTAAATGACACCATCATTTCCTGACGCTTCAGCTCGGTTATTATTAATCCAAGCTGTGACCGGTGACGACCACCAAGTGAGACTCGTGTCGCCTAGCAACCGCGTTCTAGAACCCCTCTAGAACACCCCGTAACCTATAAATCAGTCATCAATCAAGGTCTGCTGAGCATAGTATGGAGATTTTTTTGGGTGAACTTGTTTCTGTTCTTCAGTAACATACTCAACAAGTGTCACAAAGTCACATATCCCACATTTTTCCTGGTTGCTTCACTTGGTCATAGTCAAAATAGGCAAAATACATGAAAATCCGCATGGTGCAGTCTATATTCTTCAGTAATTGAGCGTTTCTTCTTTCATGGCACGCTGAATGTGTCTGAGTGTTGTAAGGTGGACAGACAACAAGCCACCTGTGGGAGGACGTGTCAGCCCAGCTTGTGTCTCCTTTGAGTGTTGTGCTCCCACATTGGCCTGCATCCCTCATTGTGAACACACGTGGGTGAACTTTACTGTAACACAGACGCAGCCCGTTCCAAATGTGAACTCAGTCTTCTGTTTATTGGTGCCTGTGGATGAAACATTTGCATTGGATTCCCTGGAGCCCGTTAAACAAGGGGGTATATTCAGAATATCGAAAGAAGAACCGTTACTATTCTACCGTGAAGGTTCTCAGTCATCCAGGTCATGGCAACTGGCTGAGTTAAAGCGTTAGCAACAGAACAAGCCGTACACTTGTGTATCTTCAAACTCAGAAAGAAAATGCAGAGTATGTGTATGTGGTCGTTGAATCAAAAAACGTGACCATTGCCTGCTTTGTAACCATGGCAACCCCATATTTTATATTGATATTGTTTACCTCCCTAAAGTCAGTTTTCTGGAGCTGAAGCCAGTAGATTATCAATGTACTTGCGCACTTGTTCTGTATCTATCTATCTAAAAAATTCGACATCCGTCCATATTATTTTCACTGGTGCTGTCCCCTGTTGCCATAGCAACACCTGATTTCTTGCTGCATTTTTGTCTCATGCTCATGCAGGAAGAGGATGGGGAAGTACAGATAGATATGGCGGTGGGTTTAAGAAATAGGTTGCTGTGAGAGTTGTGCAGCACCGATGGCAGACAGTCCTGAGGCATTGAGGCTGTGTGTTGGCGCTGCTTCCTCCGCTTTCTCTCTCTCCGTCTGTGTCTATTTCCCCATGCACCCCCCCGCCCCCCAACAAACCACATCCCTCAGTCAGTCTCCGGGCTCTTCCTCTGAGGCGCAGGCTAACTTAGTTCACAGAGGGATTGCACAATATGCAGCAGTCTGTGTGCGCACACATGTATATCCATTTGTGCACAGTTTAGTTCGACGCGCACAACTCAACATGTTTTCCCCTTCGAATATCCCTGTGGCAACCAAACGGTTCTTTTCTTCTGTCAGCAGCTCTTTCTTTAGTCATGGTTTCCACTTTTCACTCTTAAACATGTGTGACACATGACAAACAGGCCTGTGCAGATGAAAACACGTGCATGAGACAGTGCAGTAATAGCTGACTGGGGTCAAACCTGGTCAGAATCAGCAGTTGTGTGTTTGCATCTTTACTAGGTAATGTCGTTCTATCTGCCTGTATCTAATTTGTACAACTGTCTCCCAGTCTGTCTGAGGTCCCTTCGTGGTAACAGCTATGCTGTTAAAACTGTGGCCTTGAGGGGGAAGAGGAATCCACTCTGGCACCGTGATTCTCATGATCTTTTTGTTGTTGTTTTGTTTTTCACACCTCACATTTGTCTCCAATGAACACATGGACTCATGTCATCGTTTGATTCTTCCCATTGATAAAAACAGAACATTCTCTGCTGTGTGAATTTGTTTTTGAGTCTCATTTTCCTAGATAAGGCCCAAGACTTGAGTTATTGTTTGCTCAGGATACACGTAGGCTTTTCTGGGAAAGTTATGTCATCTGTCTGTATTTTGCAGTAGTTCCTCCTTGCAGAGTGTCAGAGAAGCCGAACAGTTTATCCAAGTCTTAACCAGCAAGGATTTTTATTTAAGTCCTCGCTGAAATTTGAGCCTTTTCTTCACAGTTGTTTCTAATGGTGTTTTGTTCATGTCAGTGAGTTGGTTCGGTTGCATGTTTTAAGTTAAGTCCACTCATTGACCTTCTCAGTCACGGTTGAGAAATCCAGGTTTTGTTCTGTAAAGGGGCGGGGGGTGGACCTCCCACCGTTCTAGGATCAGATCAGAGGGGGGAGCCTGTAAACATAGAGGGTCAGACAGTTAAAGTCAGCTTTCGCATCAGACTGCAGGCATCTACCTGTGGGAGGCAGCTGCCAACATGTGCTGCATAAACAAATGTCACATTTCTCCCAGAAAGAAAACAGAAAACAGTTCAATTCATTAATGTGTTGAACCATATTTACACCGTAGATTCCCAGCAGGAAAATATGCCGGACTGTTACAACATCCCTCATCTTCTGTAAAGTGATTTTTGATTGTTGAAGCTTGAATTTGAACGTGAGTGACAGTGATAAACGGTGACGTCCTACAGCTCCTCGCCAGCTGCCCCGGAGAGACCCGCGACATCTGGTTCAGAGCGCCGCAAACTCTGTCATCAGTGGGTCGTCGACATGGGTGGGTTGGTGTGGACAGATGTGTCTGAGACAGCCTAATGTTGTTGACAAACCCTTTTGGTTTTGAGGTCGGTGTAAAGTGCCCAACTATACTCTATAACCTGCTATTAGGGATTTTAGGATAAAGTAGTGGCCATTTATTATTCCTGTCTAAAGAGGGTCTCTTTTCCATGCCTTCTAGTCATGAAACCTCCCCCCATGGTGCATCCTCTGGTGTCTTAACATTATTTAGAGCTGCAAAAACCTGGATTTTTGGTGTGTGAGGAGATCTGGCAGAGAGCTGTTGTTATGGGCTTCGGGCTATTATACATTTTTCAGTAGCTTGTGGATAGCAGGCTGATATTTACTGGTGATATCATGATGCTCTTTTTTCAGTCTTCTCTGTGTGTGCCCATATTAATCAGTGCTAAAGGAAAAAACAAATACCAGTAATCTTCAAAAGTTGAGTAGTCAGTCCATCCCTGGTTGTTGCACGATGGGTGCTGAAGCATGACTTTGACCTGAGAAGCTCTGTCGTGTATAAATGCTCCTTCCGGCGAGGGGGGGGGGGTGAACCTACCATCTGTTTTGTGTTAAACTCATCACTGCACACTGCAAGCCTCTCTGAAGCCTGCATGTCTGCTGGATTTCTAACGGATGTGGTTCAGTCTCAGGTATTAATGCATCTCCATTCATGTTATTTAGTCACAAACACAAAGTCCGGATGACACTTGCAGCAGCACTGAGTTGGTCCGTCATTGACCTTGGACTCCAACCAAGATGTAACTATAAGAACCACTTTGTCAAAAGTTCTCTGCCAAATATTGTTTATTTGTTTTCTTGGCTGATTTTAAGCAAAAAGACATTATTTCAGAGACATGGAGATTCTTAAATATGAGTAACTGCAATGTACTGTTGCGCCTCCAGCCTTTTTTTATTGTAACTTCTCTGCTCTATAAATACAACTAAACCACATGGCTCCAGGCAGCAGTGAGTCAGTGGATTATGCATCATACTTATGTTATTTTAAACAGTAACTGTGATGTCTCTTTTCTAAATAAATCATTGAGGGTTTGATTTCCGGTGGAGTTAATGGATTATTCACTGGTACCTGGAGTGAATTACTCTGAATGTGTTTGGTTGCAATGTTTTGTCCCATGTCAACAACTGATTTGTGTGAAGGTGCTTTCACCGTGGATCAGTTCAGGTATCAGGAATGCAGATCAGCACAGACACGTCTGCTCAGTAAATGTGTTTCAGGAACACGTCACGTTAATGTCATAAAGTGTATCGGAGGATGTGTACTGGAGAACTGCCAAAGAGCCTGGAGCAGGACCTCCTTTACAGTGTTGTGAATATTTTAAAAGACTACCTGTCGATTTCTACCACATGTTTACTTCAGTGACCCCTTTTTCCCCTCAGTAAAAGCACACCATGAGGTATGAGTTAGTTTGGAAAATGTTTTTAAGACTTAAGACCAAACGTCTTCTAGAAATCCTTCAGATTGTGAGTTTCAGAACAAGGCTGTTGAGAGTCATGAATTGGACATTTGAGGTTGTCTCACACCCGTGTCTTAGTGCCAGTTTGGCCAAACCCACGTAGGCCTGATGGTGGAGGCAGACCCCCCTACCACCACCTCGATCCAAATTCAGGCCAGAAATAGAATCAGTAACAGACAGCAGTAACTTGATGAGGAGACTTTGGGGGTTTGACAGAAAACAAAAAAAGATTTAAATGCAGTGAAAATATTATGAATAGAATTCCAGTGTTACTCCACAAGCGTCCTCCGCTCAGACCTTTTGCTCCTTGTGGGGGTTGAACGAGTCGGGAGCCCCCCCGCGCTTTCTCTCTATACCCAGGCCAACCTCAGGAATGCGAGCTGCTGTCAGGAAGCTGTAAAGTGCTGACGCGGAGGTCAGCAAGCGTTTACACACATGTGGCTTTACTTTCACAACTCCATCTTGCTGTTTCTCCTTCATCTGTCTCTGGAGTTCTTTTCTTGCCATATTTGCCTCTTTCCTGACAGATGCTCTTTTTTTTCTCTTTCTTATTCTTTTCTCAACAAGAACGGCAGCAAATGACCCCAGTGGTTCTGTCGGTGTGTGGCAGGGGATCGTCACAGGATTAAACCTGTTACTTGGAAGACGTGAGATTAAAGTCTTCAGTAGTGTTTTCTCTGCGGTTTCTGTACTGTAATTTCACTCTCATCCTCTATCCTATATGTTCATACTATAGTTATGTACAAAGTGGATTAAGGAGGAACGTGACCGTTTTTTAACCAATAATACGACATCGTACTATGGTGCTGTTCCACACATTTCATCACTTTTCATTTCAGTGTAAACACATACAAGCTTCTTTTAAGAGAGACTCTGGTCAAATCATGAGTTTGGTCGGTGATAGCATCAACATTGCCTCTCCCTTAATAACTGCAAATCATCCGTGAATGTCTGAAATTAGTCCAGTCCTAGCTCTGCATTTTTAGTGGAAGTCTGTAAGTATTCAGAACCAGATTGACTGCTGGCTGTCCCAGCAGCTTTGAATGTGTCACAGTTCAAAGGTTACTCCAGTTGAATTCTGTGAAGTCTGCATGTTAAACCCCAGTAGCAACCGTTGGAGACGTCTTCCACCTCTTTCTTCCTTGCCACCAAGTCGACAGTTTAAATGCTATGGTCTGTCCGTTACAATTTAGTCATGCATTCAAACTTTTAGTAGAAAGTTAACAATAATAAAGATGTGAGTCAGGAATCAGATTGTTCCCAGGGGAGCAGCAATCAGAAAACCGATTTAAAAGAAATGGATTCAAGTCACCTGCAGGTGCAACAAACCTCTCAGAAGCACGTTTACCTCTGCAGGGATTTAATATCAGAGCTGTGGGATCGGCAGTGATTCATTAGGCTAGGGACACATAGCTCAGCAGAAATATCACAAGACTTTTCTTTCTTTTGTGAAAGTCCTGATTTTATAAGCTGCTTCAGTTTGTCTCAAATGCTTGGAGCGAGCCCAGAAATTCCACAGGGTACACACACCCAGGGCCAGAGTGACCATGAGGTTCTGCTGGGCTTCTGTAGTAGTATGAGACGAGACAGCTCATTCGTCCCGACGGAGGCTGTGAGGGTCATCTCCTCTTGACACCACCGTCCGCAGCCATGAGCCGCCTTCACCATCTCCTGTTTGCGTTTATAACGGAATGTCCTTGTGTCCTTTTTATCAGTATTTTGCATTCTTTACCGTAGAGTACCAAAACAGTTATGTGGAGCACCAAGCAGCATGATCCCTTCCTCACATGCACATGAGAGCTGGGACAGCAAATGGATGGATTTCATACGTACTTAAAATTCCTATTTTCAGGCCTCTAGCACTGTTGAGTAGGAATCTCCAAATATTGGACTGAGTTGCAGTCAGCTGGTAGTTTCATCACAGCGACGTATTTAATGTACATTTTCTCCTCCAGCACTTTCAGAGCATGCTGAAGACCAAGCTAAATGTGCTGACGCTGAGGAAGGAGCCGTTGCCCACGGTGATCTTTCATGAGCCTGAAGCCATTGAGCTGTGCTCCACCGCACCGCTCACAAAGAACAGGACCCATGCTGGATACAAGGTAAGATCACATGAAACTTTTAATCCATTAATCCAGTCCGGTTCCTGAATAGTAATTCTCTAATAGCATTATTGCATTCATAATCCAACTGTTTTTCCTCTTTGTTCTGGACACACATGTTTTATTCTTTGCCACTGTGAACTATCCCTCCTTCCAATGTTTTCTTAGAGCTGTTAACTCTTGTGTATTTGTATACACATAACCAACCAAACACATAACCAACCAAACAGCAATGTTGGTGAAGTGTCTGTGTGAATGTTTGGACATTTATAAAATCCCTTTACAAGTATTTTCTGCGTTATCTCTTTAGACAGCAATGTCAGGAATTTAATTTCAGAGCGTCCAGATGCTTTGAAACGTCTCTTAGATGCTGTTCGACATTGACCTGTAAACGGTCTCTTATTGTATCATCAGAGCATAGTTCATCTGTTTTGGGTAAATGTGGCACATACAAGTACAAATAGATGAGGATTATGAAAAACTACAAAATTTGATGAGTACAAACCTCAGCCAAGTTTCATGTAATGTTTTCTGAGAACATAATGAACATTTCTGGATCTGTCCCTGGATTTTCGGGTTCTACGCTTCGGAAAATTGTCAGAGAGAGACAGAGAGCGTCAAATTTTCACCCCATACTTAACTCTGTTAGGTAATGTTGGCCCGGTGTTTAGTGCGTCATCCATAATTTCCCAACTCACCCATTGTTTTTCATTACCAGTCATGCACTTGCAAATTTTTGTGGCTTCCTTGGGCAACTCTGATGTTTGCATTTCCAGATGGCACGTAGAAACATCCAAATATAACCAGTTGTTTGTCCAAACTTCACAGCTGAACAGTGTTTTCAGCACACGTTTGAGAATCAAGTTCGCGGCAGCACCTTGTCACCTGACGTCTGCAGTCACTGCACAAAAAACACCTTCATGGAACATTTGGGATGTTGCCTTGCTGACAGGTGGATCTGGACTCCAGATCTCTCCACTGATAATCCCCTGACCCCATGGTGCCTCCACCTCATCAGAATACCACTACCAGTCCTCCAAGAAGCCATTTCCTGCTTGTTTTTTTTTCTCAACATGCAAGTCTGTCTGCTTCACCATCTGAACCTGTTGGCATCTGTAGCTTCCTGTCTGAGTCACTACCTGCCTGTCTGCATATCTGTCTACCCACCTGCGTCAGCACCTCTCCCTCCAGATTTATTCTTTTCAGTGTCAAAGTGGGAGAAAGCCGAGGAAACAATAGACCCCTTTGCTCTCCTCGCCATCCTTCCTCAGTTGCTTATATGCTACAGCACAATATGGTACCACTTATGATACTCATCGACTGTTTTATATTCCGTCTCTTCCATTCTTCACCCCCCTCCTCTTTCACTCCGTTCTCTCCCAGGCCCAAGTTTTGCTCCCAGTTAGCAAATATGCAGGAAAGCTGGCTGAGGACTGTTGTCACTCTGCCAAAGCTAACAGCTAGCATGGATGAAAGGCCACCTCTCATTGCCCTGCCTGGCCTGCTGCTGTCAAAGCAGTCCACTTCGCATCCATTGAGAAAATGTGTTCATTGCACATTGCTGCTACGCCAGCTCCATGACAAATATGAAGGCAGTCTTGTGGAAAAACAAATCACCTCCTTATTATGTGTTTGAATTGTTCCATGTAACAGTAAAAGTATGTTCTATGTTTCTCCACATGAGACCATACACATGTAAGCCCTGGCCCTTTATCACCCTCTGGCTTAAAACGATTTAAAGCTACATTTCAGCTCTTGACTTGTCTGTTCTTCAGGTCCAGATTGTTTGGTGAGCTCGGTATCAGGCCTGCATGTCGTTATTTAAAACTAAAACCCATCCTCTCCCATGTGGAAGAGCTCCGGTCTGTTCACGAGTGATAACTTGCCAACCTCCGGCACCGAACCAAAAAAGCCAGACTGTTGTTAGGCTACACATTCCACAAATCCAAACAGTTTGTCTCCATCAACCTGCGGACAAACACACACCATTTTCATCCATTCATGTGAGCCGTCTGCTGCTCCTACTGATGACTGGCTGTTATTGTGCCAGGAAACACAACAAAGCTCTCACCTGGAAGGTCAGATATTATTCCTATTGATGACTGTTGACAGAGTTTTGACCAACAGGCTTAGGTTCGCTCGTAGGACATTCCAACCACTCTGATTCTCTCAGCTTGACATCATTACCCATCAGCCATCAGACTGGTTTTCTGTCATCTGCTGTCCAGAGAGGCTTTTTGTTTCTCTGTACTTGTTATTCTGATGTCAATCAGTGTTCTGGGCGCACTGACACGTCTCCCCTGCACAGAGCACAGAGTGATGTCATTTGGATGATCAGCGATGACCAGTGCTGACAGTTCCCAGCTAAATGGGTGGTGTTTTCTGTTCTAGCTTATGTAACCACGTTTTCAGCTTGTTCTTATTTTCATATCTATTTTCGTTTTTATGTTCATATTTTTGTCAGTGCAGTTAACATCCAAAGGTTGGTACAAAGGGTGCTGTTTGCTTATGTTTTAAATGTTAATGAATGTAGTCATTGTACAAAGTCAACAGCTGAATTCATTTGTATGCAGATGATACAATCCTTTAGTAGTTGGAAAGCATTCTCTCTAAAGATCTGTAGCTTATACTAATCACTACATTTAAATCATTTAAATGTAGACATCATTTGATTTCTACAGTTATAGTCATGATAGCAAATAATTCACACTCAAAGATCACTGTGATCTTTATACCTTTGTGTCTGACCTCATGTTTGCAATGTGGAAACATGTTACAGACATCTCTTTTTCTTTGTCTTTTATCATTGCATTTTCATTCATTTTTTCATCTCTCCCCTCTCATTTCTTTTGGAACAACATGTTAAGTGTTTGAGAGATTCAATTAAGATTCAATTAAGTTAGGATGAATAGTTATTAATCCATACCTACGTACGTACGTAGTCTGTGATCTTCATGGAACATAACACCTCATAGATATTTGTACGTGTCAGACAGCAGGTGAGGAAAAAGATCAGTTACATTATTTTCATGGTGCTTCAGGAAATATCTGGGTGGAACCAAATTCTGTGGCCAGAATTTGAAACCAGTCGTTTCACGAGACTAAAAAAAAAATACAATGTGCAGTGTTACATAAGCAAATGGTGTTACCCTCATTGGTCTATGAATTCCAATGCTACAGAGCAGACATGCCAAAATTCTTTCCTATGAAATGATGGAGTAAATCTAGGTTGAGGGCCGCAGACCAATAGTGGGGCTAATGTTTTTGCTTTTGTCGCCAGATGAAGAAAGAGCTCCAGAAAGACAGAGATACTGAGCTCCCAAAGTGGAGGCGACCATCGAACACACCTGCTACACCCTCATATGTCAGTGACTCTCTATCGCCAGGTGAAAATCCAGATAGGATGGATCACTCATCTCAGTGTTCCCATCAGTCGTAGCCCAATAACTGAGGCCAAAACAAAGGCTGCGAGGGTGAGACCTATCCTTGGGAACCAAACTAGGCGTCCACGCGATAGACGGCCGTGTGGAAGGAGTTGTGTGTTTGAAAGCTTCTTTCATATGCACTGAGGTGCTACTGCCTAGTGCTAAATCCACACACTCAGACTCTGTATTGCAGTGACACACACTTCTACACACATATACACATTACCTCCTCACCGCCCAATACAAACAAGTGAGTACACACAGCACTGAAGAAAAAAAAAAAAAACTCCATCCTCGCATGCTGTGGCAAGTGGAGCCAGCTGTGCAGTGCTGATTCAATAAGTTTCAAGGAATGTTAACAACCTTTTCAAGAATGTTGCATTCCCAAGCAGTGGATTCCCAGTCATGTAGGGGGATCCAGACACAGGGGCCTATAGAGGGATGATGCCAAAAAGAATCTCTCCGATGGTGCAAAGCTTTTTCTTCAGTCTTTTAGTAGCATTTTAACAATTTGTCTCTTCACGAGAACCGAGCTGATATCTGATCATCTTTGTGGTGTTTCTTATATTTTGTTCATCCATTTACAGTATATCAATATATGTAAACACATTACAACGCTGTAATTACTTGCGGTGCAGCTAATTTTTCGTGTCCTATTTGCCACTGGAATGCTCTACAAATCCCTGCTCACAGCAGTGTTTGTTGGAGACATGCAGCTCAACTACTGACACCAGTCACTGACTACTGTCAGCCGTCTGTATTCAGGACTGACCTCTTATACCATTTGGAAAAGAGCAGACTTTGTTTTTGATTTAACAGGAATCGGCATTAGGAGGTGGGGGAGAAAAACGATCCACTTGCGTGTGTTTTGTCTGCACCACCTGTTTGTTCAGGGACCAGTGTCTGGGAAAGTGCCGTATGTTGAAACAAGTTCCAGAGGTGTTGCTTTCTGTTTGTTCCTTCACATCAGTCTGTTCCCAAACCTGATCCAACAGGGTACGACTGCTTTTCTCAACAACTGCCTCCTTGTTCTGCTCTCAGTCTCTTCCTGTCATCTTATTTTCTTCTCCTTTCCCCATGTTCCCAAAGCCTTTCCACAGGGACAGCTCTCTCTTTCTTCTCCTTCCTTTCCCATCTCTTCTGCTCTTTTCATCTCATCTCCCCTCTTTCTTCTCCACTGATAGCTCAAGCAGCTGCTTTTGCAGCTGCTCCAGCGATACACCTCTGATACACAAACACATGCTAACATAGACATAGATGTGTTCCGTCTCTTCCCAGCAGCTCACAAGACTTGGATGTTTGCGCCGTCTCCCTTTGTGTCTCGTCTTTACTATCACTCTTTATCAGCCTTTCTCCCAAGCCTTTAACAGCAACACTCTCCCCAGCTGTTCCTCCATCCTTCCAGCATCTGTGTTGCCATTTTCGTTTCTCAATCAAACTAGTTTTGCTTGGCTATCTTGGAAATGTGAAACAGTGACTGGTAAATATATAGGGTGACGCCCCTTCAGATAAACGTTGAAGAAACTGTTACAGCCGTAGGGGACAGGATGTACAAATCTGGTTTCTCTACATTTATCTGTTCCTTATTTTGGGAAATACACAAAGCGGAGGATGAACATACTATTACTGCTTCCATCCATGAATGGTTTCCTCTGAACATTTTGTTTTAGATAAACATTGACACTCAAACACCCACGCACACTGTAATTATTTCAAGACGTGCACCATCACATTACGGTGAAAACTAGCTGACATGATAGCAGTTGTTCTCTGGCAATAATTATTTTCAGTCAGTCGTCTTGACTTTACCATGTTTCTTTATGAGCTGCTTTTATTATCTGCGATCAAGATCTTAAATTAAAATCAGAAAAAGGACTAAACATCATCATGTTGGCATGCTGATGTCAGCATTCAGCTCAAAGCTTTGTGGCCTGCACACATTTTGTTGTCTCTCATCTATTTATTTTATCCTGACCCAGGTTAGAAATCACTGAACTAAAAGCTGATGCTTTGTGTGTGTGTGTGTGTGTGTGTGTGTGTTTACCAACGTGTACATGAATGAAAGAGGGAGAGAATTGCGCTCAGAAGAGCTTCCATGAGAGCTTCCATATCTTCCCTGATGTCAGTAATGTTGGCCACATGTCGAACCCCACACGCAGATGTTGAACCGAGCTCCTCCCTTCTTTCTGTCACTGCTTTTGTTTTAGTCTTTGACTCAGCAGGTAACAATGATCTGAGCCACACCACTGCCCAAACAAACATATTTACTTGTTTGTCTGCAGCAACCCATTGAATAGTTTAAATAGTAACATGACATTTGTTTAGTTCCCCAAACCTCGGCTTTGGTTTCCTCCCTCCTCCCTAGTGTTTTAGCCGGTCTGCTTTTCTGTCAGACTTTGCTCCATCTCTCTTCCACATTCCTTCTACGCAGCAGTCCCATTCCTCTCCATGACCTTTATTTGTTTGTCTGTGTGTCACTTAATGTTAACAGTTTGATGGAGAAGGCCAAAGAAAAGTAGAAGGGCTATAAGGTTAGAGTAGAGGTGAGACAAACACAGGGTAAGGTGAGACAAAGCTCTCTGGAATGATTTAGGGTGCCTGCTAAGCCTGCCCAGCTTCGAAGCACTGAATGATTTATCTATTTCTTTCCCATTGTCTTTATTTATTTCACACTTTACACGTTACCACATCTCAGTCGATGGGGTCACAGTGGGTGGCTGGCGTCTGGTACCTGCGTATACATGCTAATACAGAGTAAGTCACACACTCCAGTTGGAACCTGACATAAGTATGCATTCTGTCACACACATCTATACCATCTCATCAATTCATGTCCCCTTAGAAAAGAAATGGGCCCATGGCCCACCCCCCCATCATTATTAACTCTCTCCAGCTGTTCATATGACACTTATTTCCTTCATTGTTCCAATCCATCTTCTGTGGTCTGGTGGGGATGTACTTTTCCATAATCTGAGGATATTTCGGGCTGCTGTGACCATCTTACCCTTTAAAACTGCAACATCCTGTTTGGTTTTGGACAGTCCCATTATTTGTGTTTGATCACCTATTTACATATTCTTAGCAAGACGGGGGACTTCCCCAAGCTCTATTATTTTTACCTTGAACTGTTGTATGAGACTACATTCCCATAGCACATGTAGGAAAGTCCTTTGGGTAAACTATTCTCCTCCAGTCCTCCTCATTTAATTCACATTCCAAATCCCTCTGCCATATAGTATTCAAACCCCTACAAATATCCTTATTCAGCCCGCTGAAATCCTGATGAAACATTATGGAAGCACTGAATGATTATCATGGTGATCATGTTGCCAGAGTGGAGGGCAGAAGCTATGGTCTGTGTTTGCCTCACGCATACAGTCACAGACAAACTCATTCCAGGGTTTGGCAGTGACGTGGTATCCTCATAGCAGTGGTTTCTGTTTAATTACTTCACAAACAAACTCTACTGCTCAAGGATGTAGCCTCATAGAGCCCATGTGAACAGCCTGATTTAGGGGATTCCACTGACTATATTGTACACACATCCATTCCAGTTGGCTCTGTGTATACAGGAGAAGACAGTTGTAATTGGTTCAAACAAGGTGTCAATGAAAAGGTCAGAATGCAGCTGCCATTTTCATAGCAAGTGTTTGTTTATGAGAAGAGCTATGACGGACAATATGTACCACTAATAAATACCATCTGACGGTTGTGTGTATTTAAATATGGACTCTCTGGACTTTTTCCAATGGTAACATCATGATATCTGATTGTATCATCAATGTATAAAAGAAATCCCAATAATCGAAGTTGTCCAGTGATACTTTGCATGAATACTTCAGGCTCAGTTTACGTACCGCACACACTGGTGAAACCGAGGAGGGTTTCAGAAGGTGTCAATGTGTTGGCACCATCGAGGAAACAGAAACTAGTTGTTGCACCAGGTAGCTGAGTGATATTACTTCCTGATATCATCTAATCATGTAAAATAAAACCACAGACAGACAAACCTTCAGTGACGGTGAACACCGGCAAAATGAAACCGGGCGAAGGCGTTAGTCCTCATTCAACGAGGAAGCTGGCAATTAGGAGAAACGATTGAACTTTAAACAAGAAATTCAATATCAACAAGAGAAGGGCAGAAAAAACCGACCCGTAATGACTCTTTATTGCTGTTTGACACACAAATAACAGACTGTGGATGGTTGATGTATTTTGGCACAGTCTGGTTGGCTGTTTTAGACACCGACCGCCTGTTGGCTGCGAGTGGGTCCGTGTGGTCGGGGAGGAAACCGACTGGACTCCAGGCGGCTCCTGCGCAGTGGCGCTCGGCGGGAATGACGCGTCTGGTGCAAATGTACATCTCATCCCGTGAGCGGCGCTTATGAAAACCAGGCACCAAGGAAGCAGCTGCTTTCTGTTGCCGACAGGAAACGAGGAATGATGTCACACTGCAATCGTGGGACTTATGAACTGTACTGGGATACTGGAGTAAGTGGAGCTGATGCTGCGTATGCTTTTAAATAAATATAATCCGATTCAAACGCCATCTTTACAGTGTGTCAGTACTGCTTCAAGACACTATGCTAAGCTAAGCTAATAGAGACTGGCCAATTGTTCTCCATCTCACTCTGAAAGATTCCATTCAGCCAAAGCCGAGGTGGGGAGGAGGGGGCAGGTAGACCTGACGATGGCAGACTAAACAAAAGCTGTGAAAGAAGAGAGGCAGTCAGATCACACGATAAATCCAACAGGACCCGGGCGTCTGCTCTCCGTCGTATTCTGGAGCTCTGCATCCATCCGACATAAAATAATAAAACGTACGATTCTGGAAGAGCTGATTAAAGATTTGTAATATTTCCCGAGGGAACACTGTGATTGATATTGGACAGACGTGCACTGGGTTCACTGTTGTGGAATATTTATAATGTATAATAACATAATTCAAGGAACTAGAGCTCCTTAATTGCCAGTCCCATCTGAAAATGTCTGTGGCATGTTTTCCCTCTGCCTCAGTGTAAACACAGACAGGAGGCTTTGACTCGTCACAGGCTCCTCCTCTGTGTATTTTTATGAAGCCATAAAGAGAAAGCACACAAGTAAGCCAGTATTGCCGGGCTGCTCTGGACCTGGCAGCATTCCCATCAACAACTTAATTCACTTCTCAACTCTGGCCGCTTATCCGTCCTCCCCATCTCCTCAGTCTATCGCTCTCCTGGTATGCAGTGTCATTACTATGGTATTCACCGGGCTCTTTTTTTTTTTTTTACTTTGGAAGGAACACGGTCAGCCTTCAGCATGTGTCAGCATGATTACCACAGAAAATCAAAAGCCCGTTATCGCTGCTGCTGCTGCTGCTGCTGCTGCTGCTGCTGCAGGGAGACACGGAGCACCCCAGTTTTTGAGGTTAATTAACATAAAGCTGTACACTGAGCGTGAAATCAGCAAGATGACAGCAGAACATTTTGTAGTTCACACATTGATTAGCTCCCAGAACCTTTTTAATGTCATAGTTTTAATATTCAGAACTGCCCCGGGTGGTTTCAAATTAAAAATCCGGTCCAACTTTTTCTCCTCTCCCCTCTCTCTCTCTCTCTCTCTCTCTCTCTCTCTCTCTTATTAACAATTAATTTTGAACCCGTCAATCTTTGCTAGAAACCCAGCTCGACAGAGACAAAGGCCTGGTAAACCATGAGTTGGACCTTGCATGTCCTTCTGCCTCCCACCGATTGTGCTGCAGTCCCCTGGTGGATGGTTAAAGTACTACAGAGGTGTAGCGGTGTTGAGTGCAATAAATAACTTGAACAAACCCTGTTTGGAATGAGTATTCACCCATTCAACAAATGGATTTATCTTGACAGTACTATGGTCCAGGTTCATGTATAATCTGTTTGACATGCTGCCTTTGTTGCTTAACACAAGTTAGTTTGTGGCTATGAGAGTCTAAGTACATGTGTGTTGTCTGGTGCAGGTGACCTACCTGGGTAAGGTGACCATCTCTGGGACCCAGTTCCTGTCTGGCTGCACAGAGTCGGCAGTAGTCGGCCTAGTGGAGCATCGCGCCTCGGCCCAGCAGCACGGCACCTGCCCCGCCGGCAGCTCTCTGCTGGAGATTCGTCCCTTTCAGGTGCGACTCCACCACCTGGATGGGCACGGCGAGGCCTCAGTAACCATGGACACCTACCAGGTGGCGAGGATTGCTTATTGCACAGCCGACCACAGCGTCCGCCCCAACATATTTGCCTGGATCTACCGGGAGATCAATGACGACCTGTCCTTCCAGATGGACTGCCATGCCGTCGAGTGCGAGAGCAAGCTGGAGGCCAAGAAGCTGGCCCACTCCATGATGGAGGCCTTTCGCAAGACGTTCCACAGCATGCGCAGCGACGGCCGCATCCACAAGAGCGGCTCGTCGGACGACTTTGCCGAGGACTCGTCTACCCCTGAAGATTTGACCCCCGATGACGGCTGAAACGACCCCCGACCCCATCTGACGGGATGTGATGGACGGATCACCTGCTCTCTCTCATTCTCCTGCGCTGTCTCTATTTCCGTTATGAATTTGGAACCGACCCTGCGAACACAAACACATCGAGGACGATCAGTTAGCTAGCTCTGAAGTAAAGGGAGCTCAGAAGATCAGAAGATCTGCAGTACATCCAGAGACGGCAGAGTGTGACCACCCTGACAAAAAAGGCCCGTAAACACCCACGGGGTCTGATGAAGCCGTAAACGCCCTGAAGAGATTGACGAGATGTTTCCATTCCCATTTTCCACCACTGTTACTCTGCGACCGGCAGAGACACTGTTTGTGGTTTTTAAGCTTTTTCATTCGGGCCGTGACAGTCTGGTCCCTGTTCTTCAGACCCCAACTCATGGGACCCAGTCCAGAGTTCACGACGCTGTCGGAGCACATCCATCCAAAAACTGTCTGGACCTCTGATACGATGCCTTTGACCTTGGTAACTCGTCTGTGGATGTGAGAGAAAAGCCTTGAAGCACTTTGACATCTTCACGGTACCTTAGTCCAAGACGAAGCCCCCAAATATTTGCCAGAGCTGAGCTTCTACCTCCGTCTCTGTCGGTTTGAAGGTTCATGGAAGGCGTTTGGTCAAACATAGGTGCTGAATGGATGTTCAGCCGGACCGTGACACCGTCAACGATTCACATCTGTTCTGACGATACCAAAAAAAAAACAGTCGGACTATGTGCCTCACTGCCCCCTCACGTTAGTTTGGTCTCCTACCCAGAAGCCGACATGTACGTGTGACCATGTACCAACCTCTTATGTTTTGCGTGTAGGTGTAGCAGCTCACGTTGTGTGCGTGTGTGTATGTGTGTGTGTGGATTTACATGAGTGTGAAGGAGAAGGGGTGGAGGCTTCCTCAGCGCCCCGTCAGCTTTCAGTCAAACACAATTGTCCCGTATGACATGAAACACGGCACCATGAGTACGAAGGTACGACTGACACCTTTCTCATCCACACGCCATCACAGGGGCAGCCAGCCAGAGAACGCTCTCACTCCACTCTGAGGTCCTTGGCGTTGTTCCTCGGTGCAAACGGGAGGCCATTGTTGGGCAAAAACACATCAGAGGTCCTTGCTGCCCCCCCGCCCCTTTTGTCTAATCGGACAGGAGTGAAAAGACCGTCAGAGGAAATCCATCGAATGACTCAACAAAATGATCAGATGGTGCTGGTCAGCACGCACACACTTTAACACAGAGGCCGACATGTAATTCTACATACTGTATGTACACACACATCCCGCTGCATAAGCTTATGTAAATACAAGTGTATCACTTTCCAAATACTAAAAACGCATACATGTTGATAGATATTTTAAGTAAAAAAAAAAAAATAATAAAGTTGAGAACCATCATACGATACAGAAACAGTGTTATAAAGCCGACTGTGAATAATAACCAGAGAGCCTGACAGTGGTGTGTGTGTGTGTGTGTGTGTGTGTGTCTGGATGGGATTGTACTGTACGTGGTGGAAAGTGCGGTGAGGTGTGTGTGTGCGCAGGCCACAGGGGGAGAATGTTTATAAAGCTGTAGATTACTCTGTCATGTCTGTCTGAAAAGCTCAGACAAGCTTTAAGTGTTTGTAAAATGTTTCCCTCCGTGTTTTCTATACAGTGTTTGCAAAGATCAAGAAACAAATTGCATATAAAGTATTTACCAAGAAGACTCGTGTGACGGCGTGCTGTTTTTGAACTCACTTGAACTCACTGGATTGCCTGCTGTGGTTGTGTGGGGGCGGATGAACGCAAAGAGCATTTTCAGGTTTAGAACAAACAAACTCAGTGTTCTGACAGCCAAAGACGGATGGATCGCATTTCCATACACACACACACGGTGCAAGAAGACAGTTTGTATTCAGATGTATCAGCCGGATGTTTGGATCGTGTCATAATAACTGTTGTGGTTTGTAACAGCCAAGTGGAGGTGGGTCGATCCCACTGATCGTTATCAAACAAACATCACTGACCCAGCGTGTGTGGTCGCTACCTTAAACCTCTCACCATCCATGTGCTATCTCCAAGCATGTGTGGAGGTTGAAGTGTGACACACACACACACACACACACACACTGTTTTGTTTGTCCAGTGAAGGTTTTATTTTCCCATTCCGGGCATTCCATCTTCCGTTTATTGTGCTGTTTTGCCGCGGCCTCTGAGAATGTGGAAGACATTCCTCTTCAGAGTACTCACACCAACAACTGCCTCCATGCCTGGCCATCATTTTGCAGCTTAAGAGCATGCAGAGAATTGCAGGCAAAATGGATGCTATGAAGAATGTTAATGTGCGCTGAATGAGAACACTGCCTCCCTCTGGCAACCGCATCAACATCCTCCGCTTTCAACTTTTTTTTTTAATTTCAGATTTTTTTTTATTTTCAGAGGCCATCATGCTGTTCGTTAACGGTCCACCTTTTCATCATGATACTCGTCACAAGTGGAACTGACATGATATCAGCTCATCCGCTGAGCACAAACAGACCGATGTTACTTTTCATCCCGGTCTGTTGTCAGAGGATCGTTGAAGTGTTTGGAGCAGTAGCAGCAGATAGTTTGACCACAGGACATCAACAAAGCTGAAAGTGTTCCTTTCCCCTCCAGCTCTCCGTACATGAGTTTCCCTGTTTAGATGCTGCTTTGTCGTAGAGCTTTGCTAATCCTACACCCCACGATTGCTCTTGTGTCAATCTGACCCACTTCCAGCCGCGTATCGGCACAGAGGGGCCCTGTGGGCCCCAGAAAGAGGCCACCCCAGCCGCCAGCAGATCTCCTCCACTCAGGCGACAGTTCGCTCACAATACCACTCTGTTACCACTCCAGCTGGCTGCTCTTCCTCCTCATCCAGTCCCAGAACTGCGTGTCTACACGCTCGCCAAGGGCCGACAGGCTTCAGGTCCGGCTCGGATGGATGACGCAGTGCCTGACTACTTCCTGATCAGACTTCTCCTGTTCACTCGCAGTCTCTCTCACAGCCGCCTGAAGTCGTGAGCTCTTGGGCCTCTTACGGAGGGAGCGATTGGTGGAGTTCTGTGAACGTTTGTGTGTAACGTGTGAAGTGTACACATTCCTTCCCCCTCTGACTCCAAAAACAAACGGACAGAAGATGCAAATGGCTATTACCTTGAACAGCGAGAAGACTTATTCGAACAAAACAGCATTTTTGCTTTATTTCTTCATATGTTGTTGCACGTCCTACTTCCTGTCCCTGACAGGAACTTGAGTGTACATGCCCACTTGATATTTGATGAAATGCCCCTAAATCCCCTTGAACAAACTGAAAAGCTCCATTTTGTTATTTTACAAGTCCATTGTTTTGATACAAATTGAAGAAAAATAAATGAAAAGAACAGAAATGTGTAAGTATATGTTTGGGTGTAAGTATTGATAAAAGATTTCAGGAGGAAGCTGACGTACATCAGATGAAGACTGATAAAGAGCTGATAAAGAGAGACACATTTTTCCCTGTGTCTATATATTTGCTCTGATCTTGACCAGATGCCCACTCATCCAGGAGAAGTCCCTGCAGCC
>CAAKHB010002350.1:120265-141256 GCA_901007665.1 Aeoliscus strigatus
GGGGCGGTTGCTGCCGTCCCTGTTCACCTAAGCTCAGAGGATTCAGAGCACATTGCGGTTGTAATCCAGCTCCAGTCCCATACAGATGAGATGTGGATCCCTGGGGGACAGAAGACGTCTGGACTGAGATCCAGGTGAAGACGGCGTGTTGGGAAATAACTACAACACATCCAGAAGGTATGGAGGTCAGAGGTCATCTCTGAAGACCTGTAACATGAGACTATTTTGAGCATGATTCTTATTTAACGTATAATATGCAAGATTGTAATTTTAAACCATCAACATGTTCTTACTACTTCTGCTGCACAATATGGTCGGTTTATTAAGGCCACAAAAGATGGGATCCATGAGTTGGAATCAAATGAACTTTAACACAGATAATTGATAATATTTTTTCAGAAAGAGTCAGAAAAGGTGACATTTTAGTAAACTGACAAAGCACACATTGTGCTGAGTAAGATGAAGATGTATTAGGCTCTGAACAGCAGGTGACCTCAATGACTGTAACAACAGCACAGTTCCCTGGTAAATATTTG
The DNA here is from genome assembly GCA_901007665.1 of Aeoliscus strigatus. Classification (NCBI taxonomy): domain Eukaryota; kingdom Metazoa; phylum Chordata; class Actinopteri; order Syngnathiformes; family Centriscidae; genus Aeoliscus; species Aeoliscus strigatus. The sequence continues at coordinate 120,802 of CAAKHB010002350.1, forward strand.
AATTCTCTAGCACGCTGGCATGAAACCAGGCTGACAGAGCTGCTACTGAAGCTCATACTGTTACATACATACATACAATACATATACACATATACACCCTCAAGAGGAAGACCAGGTAATCAGCGTAGAAGAGGTTGTATGTGGAATATACTAGAAGTGGAAAAAGAATGTATATGGAGAGAAAGAAGAGACTGGCAGGAACGGAGACACAGCTCATCTGGTGGAGCATCTTGACTCCAGATGTGGTATGAGGGAGACGGGTGATCCAGCTCGACCCGATCACGCTGGTCGGAACTAAATCACAACGCACGATAAACACTTAACAAAACCCACTCATGGGTTGTGAATAAGATCCCTGAAAGCAGCAGAGAGATGCAGGGAAAACACACTGGATTCTAAATGGGACTGAAGACTCTGCGGCACACAGCTGACGTCTGATGTTTGTCCACTTGGTGTCATCACTGCTCAACTTTAGAGGCAGAGCTTGCATGCTAAAGTGGGTTCCTTTAAGGAGAAAGGAACCAGGAACCGTGCTGAGCTGAAAGCCAGACCGTCACTAGTCGCATTAAATTGTAACCGTGAAAGAAAGGTATAAAACACACGTACGGAATGAGTTTAAAAGTCCAGTCAGAGACTCACTGAGGGCAGATATTTGGTGCAGAGAGTGGGAGAGTGGGAGACACACCATCGCCTGGAAAAAGAAATTTAAATGTGACCGAGGCCAAAGAGAATATTTGAGCGGTATCAGTCACTGTACAAAGGTTTCTTCACCGGAAACATGATGAATTTTGGATGGATGCCTGTGTTTTGATTCCCCTCTCACGCGTCAAAGCCTTTTGAGACGAGCCCGAAGCGGAGATCACTGAGCTTTGAACACATCACGATGGTAGATCACAACACTGCAGTTGGTCCAGATCCAGAACACAGCGAAGAGCTACGCAGTGCAGAAATGAAGTCGTTGTAACCCACATACAACATCAATACACCCGAAATAAGTCCATCCAGTGGTGTTTGGTAACTTCAGCGTGCAGGCCCAGTGTTCAGGAAGAAATCTAAAAATCAAGATTGAATCTACACTCAAAAGCCTCAACGATAAGATGAAAGTGTTTGGTGTTGACATGTAACCATGGCAACAGCTGGACGTCACACCCTGAAAATCATCTGAACACATGAACACATGTTTCTGTGTCAGCTGAGGGTCTGGCGGTGGGTGTAGGCCAGGGTTCCATGTTCATAAATAATGTTTTCATGATTGTCCTTGGTGACTTTGATTTCTCCATCATTTGGTCCCACAGAGCCAACAACTTCCTCCAGTCTGTGTCAATTAGCCATCATGAAAACAAACGTCTCAACAACGAGACCCTCCATGAAAACATCATCAAATGAGGAAAAGAACGCAGAGCTCAAGAGTAGAGACTGGAGGCCAAGATGCACATTGACTCAACCGACAGAGCAGACGGCTGCTCTCCTGGATCCTTCCTGATCCTTCCTGCAGCGTAAATGAACGGACCATATGTTGAGACATGTGCCTCACTCTATAACACCACTCAAGCAAAATTATGAACACATTACTGCTATTTTTGGAGTGTGGTCACCCTGATGACCTGCTCTGTCATCCAAGATGCCGTCTCTCTCCACTGCTGCCCATAGATTTGCTCATTCACACTAACTCATCTCTTGCACGTGTGCAGAATATGAAAGTTTTGGATTAAAAAAAATCATGATTTACACAACCGTCTTGTGATGTGGTTAAAGACGGGTCGACAAAGATCTGAGGTTCGTCACATCTCGGCACCACCGCGCAGGCGACTGGTGCTCAGATCTTTTCCAAGTGACCCTCAGGGGATCGATACTTTCTCCAGAACGCAAGTTTTTAATACACTTCAAAAGCTGCACCGCCATCTGGTCCGGGTGACTCGTGAACAGCTCGGGTTCATCGAAATGAGCACCGACTCCTCTGGAACCGGACTGTCGGCTGCCATCACATTTCTTCTAGATCTTCTTAAACTAAACGCACACAGGACTTATTTCATATAAGGCCGTCCAACCAGCCAACATTGCCTTCAACAGTTGAGTAACCAATGTTTCTGTTTTGCAGATTCTTGTATATTTTGAATGTTGAATTATATATTATATTGCACTGTAGTTTGTGTTTGATATTTCATTTTTATTTCATATTCTATGTTTTCATTTTGTTCTGTCGTGGTTTTGAAACTTGAATTTCTTGAAGGAATTTCCCAAGGGATCAGTTAATAATGATAATAATAATAACAACAATAATAATAATAAAAACTGTAATTGACACAAAAGCTGAAATGAATAATGCACATCCCATCTGAACCATGTGTAGAAAGAAGAATAATTCTTCCAACGCCGTCTCTGACCTCAACACTCCTTGTTCCGATTCTGGGCTGGTAATCAGAACTGATGATGAATCACTTCCTACTAGTGTAAATAAATGTAAACTGGCAAACTTGACTCTTTTATTTTGAAACTCCCTGGTATATGTTGTTATTGTCAGGCAGTTTCTCTGCCCAGTTATTGTTTTGTTTGCCACTTGCATAAATGTGACACACAAACGATGTTGTCAGGTGTTAAACCATCATTCCTGAGCTATTTTACTGCCTGAACCGTTATTTATTCAATGGTTCTTACATTTAATGAAAGGCCACGTGTCTGGTTTAGTTGTTGTTGTGAACATTGACTGTTCCTGATACAAAGCCCAGATGCTGGATGAAAGCTGAACAGCTGCAGTCTCTCCACTGGAAGCTGAACTGAGGCTCATTTTACAAACTCACATTATCAGCAGTGCAAACACTGTCTTCAATTTTTAAAAAAATGAAGTAATAATAATAGATGGTCATTTCCAATCATGATCCTCTGAGATCAAAACAGCTCCAGCCAACACAGCTCATTCATGATTTAAATCACAGAGAAAATTAGAACCATCGTGTCAGATGCTTCTTCACTGTGCTGCCTTGAAACGAGCGTGACATTATTCCATCGTCCCGATGAAGATGAAGCGACAGTTATGCTAAAGACTCCAGACTCTGTTTTCAAGGACACTACATGTGACAGAGACACTGATATATATGCACATTTAAAGCAGTTAAAGCAACGTTTATAAACCAGCAGACGCTGTCTAGGAAAAATGCTGGTGTTCTCTGTAAATACAGACGATGAACTGGAGACAAAATATGGTAGAAGTGTTGCATTATTCTCAGATAAAGGCTCTTGAAACTGACTGGAGGTCAACAGACTGACTTACCGATGCACTAATGAATTCCATTAATTTGTTACTGGCCAACGCATTGATTTACTGTCTCCAACGGGTGCACTTTGGTTTTTCCCTGGAGGGATCTTAAGATTGCATTAAAATAGTTTCAGGGTGAGTAAATAAACACCATTTCGATCTATATATAATAAATAGAGTGAAATTATAATTTCAATTAAATGAAACTGATCAGAGTTTATGACCTCATCCATCATCTTTGGGCCGTTTGTCAACTCTACATCTTTACAAGTTTTTTCCTCTAAACATGGATGAGGTCGGTTGTAAAGGACCTTTTGAAACAATGTACAAGATGTGTAAACGGCTCAAGTATCACACAGCACACAAAGAGATGAAGTCTAGCTTTGTTACTGCTTGTGCATTTGAACACTCACCAGCCTCTTCTGAGGAGGAAGTCCTGGAGGACGTCGGGGAAGCTGTCACCAGAGAGGACAGAGTGCTGGTCTCTGCCCAGTGACCCTGTCAGTTGTCTGTCCAAGGACATCTCTGGGTACTTCCTCTTGCCTGTGTTAACGTGCTGCTCTACGTCCCTCAGAGTTGTTCACGGGGACGGAGGCTGCTGCTGAACCTTTCACAGACGTGTCCATTCATGACGGTGGAATCCAACCGTGAGCGTTTCTGTTTGGTAGAAAAACACTGGGACAGCTCCGACCTCCACCAGTCAGCTCGTTTCCCCCAGGGTCATCGTCCTTCCATTCATTTGATCTCCTCTAATGAATTCAGTGATCGTCAAACATGCCTTGGTCACTAATAGTCAAATAGTCATTATCAACCTTGTTACACTAATCATGACCTCTGATATTTACTGAATTTAGCTCATTAAATGAATTTTGTCATCATTTTATTTCACTTGTAAAACGTCCCTGGATCCAGATGGTTCAAGAACACGACCAACATTTCCGGAGTGTTTCATTCAAATCTGTTGGGAACTTTTGGGGTTGTTTTGCTCACAGACAAACAGACAGACGGCAGAAACGGACCCTCCTTGGCGGAGGTCGTTAGGAATGACACTCATTGTAACGTGGATGCTGTTTCTCAGCCTGAGAGACGTACAAACTGCACACGGTCAGGACGGCGTGTCCACAAGTTCACACCGAAAAATAAACAAAACCATCTCACACTCCTCACACCCCCGTCACAGATTTGTTGGACTCATCGCCCCCGAAATACTGGATGTCCTTTAGTGGTGGTAGTCGTCTCTCTTGACATTATTAATGAGACATCGCCCTTGGACTCACCGCCAGGTGTGAAAGCTCACTCAACACATGAATAAATAAGGCGCTGAAATTGGTTTAGGGGAGTAGACAATGACAGAAAAGAACGCAGGTAGCACTTGAAACAAATGGACTTTTCCTCATGAATAATAATCTGCCTTTGTGGATAATTTCAGGTATTCAGACAGAGATGAATCTAACAGGACAGACTTGTTCACCTCTTGGTGATAATGAGAGGCTTCGGCTGCCTCAAGGGAACCTCACCCAGAGCTTTATGTCCCGGTGCCTCCAGAGTAAATCTGACGTTGTACAGATGCAGTAACAGAACATACATGATGTATTGGAGTAAAACCAGAAATAACAACTGAGAGAGAATGTTTAACATCTGTGACGACTTTCAAACGCACATTTAATAGATCATGTAAATATGGAGCAACATCTGGGAGCTTTTCCAATCACCTCGTGAGGAAATATAGAAACAGAGTACAAAATACATTTATTTACATCGTTTGAATTTTCTTTGGACAGTTTTTAACACAGAACGTGTTGACCAGTCCAAATGGCAGATTCATGTGCAGAATACCTGAATGAAGAAGGAAAACACAATATCATGTTGGAAGCAGCAGGAGTCATTGTCAGACGGATAAATTCACACCTCTCTTCTTATTTGATCATACTGAATTCCTTTCCTCCCTCCCTCTGACCTTTCTCTGTGATTACATCACAATTCCCCATCAGCGCGCTGACATTTCCTTACCCACCCCCCCGGGTTCATTCCAGGCCTCGTGGGAACCAACGACAAGACCAGCAAGTTCAGAGGCCAAAGCAGACGCTTGGCCTGCGTTCCAACGCTGACAGCTGCTTTGGTCTGAGAAACTGCTTGATGTCCAAATCCCCAGCGGACTGGACAAGTTGACAATAAAAAAGACATGTGCACGCTGCTGCTCGATACAGGAAAGCCTCATATCGTCTGTGTAAATCACCACACATTATATTACAGGCTATATTATTATTATTATTATTATTATTATTATTATTATTATTATTATTATTATTATTATTAGTCGTAGTAGTAGTAGTAGTAGTAGTAGTAGTTGTGTCAGTTCTGAAGCAACAATTCATGACAAATCTCAGTTTTTAAAGAGAGTAAATATGTATATATATATATTGGGACCAAAAAAAAGCAAGAATAATAAAAGAATAAACATTTCTGACGGCAATGAAAATGCGATATGTGACGTTACATAAAAGTTGATGAATGTTTTTATGAATGTAAAATATGTGGTTCCTCTTAATAAAAGCGTCCTCAGACTCATGCTGCCCTCAGATGCGCTTTGACTGGGTGGAGAAGAAAACAGCTTTTACTTCAAATGAGATGACGCCAAGGGTCGATTCTTAAGCCACCGCGCCAGAAGACAGACTTATATTTTGTACCGATACCGATAATACCGATAATAATATTAAAGAAATGCAGGAGAGCAGATGGGATGCGAGGCACGTCTGCAGAGGAAAACATGAGCTCCAAAAAGGGCCTCACACACACACGGACGTACAAACTCATACACTTACTATCTGGAGAAAGTCAGACTCTTAAAGTTCCTGATTCGCCCCCAGTCTCAGTCGCTCTGTGTCAAGGATCACTCACTCATCCTCCGTGATAGAGCAGAGAGGAATCATCCATAGCTGCTGGCTTGTATGAAAAGATATTTTGGCTTAGTGAAATGGAGGACGATACGCACTGAGAGAGCCAAGAGCGCAGTGTTAGTGTTCATAGAACTGAGGACGAGAGGCATTTCTCTGACGAGACTGTTTGAGTCGGTACACTGCGGTGATGTAGGAAGCTCAGGAACCAGTCTGTAGGATAGATGTAGGGCGGGAAATTCCCCAGACTCCCCTTGGAAATGTGGACATTTTAGAAATGTCGTCACTGAACGCCGGGGATGAACGCAGGTTTCAACATGCTTGTAATATTTTTAGCAGATGTGCTGTTCCTTGATCTCTGTCTGAAGATCGCTCAGGTCTAAATCCATCCACAGAGAATCAGTCCATCAGTGGTCGTCCTGCTGGAACGGTGTAGTGGAGAAGAGCCATGACTGAACCGACTCCGCTGCCAGTTTCCTATCGTCATAAAAAAAGAACTAATAGCAATACACACACACACACGCACACACACACAAAATCAACATTTAATGACATCTTCAAACATAATTATAAAATTGAAAACAACCTCTTTGCGACCCACCTGCAGTACCTTTCGCGGCCCACCTTTAAAGCAGAAATGTGGTTAAAACACGATAAACAACAATATGGAATTAAACAGCAGGGAACAAGTGCACTCGTGAAGATTTTAAAGTTTTACTCCCGTCATACTGACTCCAGTGCTGGATTCAGACACCTGTCCATGTTTTAACCTCCTTGTTACGTACAGTAAGTGTCTGCCTCTCCATCCCATTAGGAAAAGACAAACACATAAACACAACAACAGCAGCAAAAGAAATGAAATAGCTGCCAGACAACCCAGCCCCTCACGTTTCTTTTTAGTTTCCGAGTTACAATTCCCAAAGTATCGCTTTATCACTTTACAATCAATAATGGGTATGGCCCTCAAACTGACATCAGCATTTCATGTTTTTTTTCTCATTATTCACCAATATACATCACAGGATCCCTGCCATCTGAACTGTTGGGATGAAACAATGAAAAATGTGCAATTGATTCAGGATGATCCCTCAGTGTGAATCACAACGGCTGAAACGTTCAGTCACCCAACTCTTGTATTTGTATTTGGGCTGTTTTGAGTCATCCTGACCACGCCTTGGCTTCTTTCCTGCACACATACATTCAGACTTTCCAGGTTGGCAGCGTTGTGCTTGTTGATGTGAAACGAGCCGGTGTCTCTCCCGCTGAATCCAAGACACCACATGAAAAGCCGCTCATTTTCCAGCTGAGCGGTGCAGTTAACGACAAACCATCCACATGGTTAGAGAGCGAGGGGACGAGCTGCACAGGCACAAAGAGAGAAAACAGGAAAAAGCGAGACCTGAGCTGGAGGGAGCATGAATTCCAGCAGGGGGCAGATTACTCACCTGCTAATGAGTTGGCCAATTCACCCTCATCGCCCCATCGTCAGCAGCTACGCAGTCTACCCTACCCAATCCACAAATCAGTTTCTGAGTTCAGGGGAGTGAGTCTCTCCTCTTGGACCATGAATGTCGAGAACGTGGTGGCGAAGTGTGTGAGAGGAGGTTGGTGCGTGCCGTTGCTTTGACGTGGTTGAACTACCACACGGCGGTTTACCTTTGTAACAACAGCTGACTGAACCTCTGGTCGGTCATAGGCAGTGAACTGATGGTTATTGATCGATTATTTACATTACAGTTGGCAGAGGTTTGCACGGAGTCATGATGGAGGATTGGAAGTCAGTTCTTTAACACATCTGAAAATGAAATATGACGTGGTGGTGTTTCAATCACACACACACACACACACACACACACACACACACACACACACACACACACACACACACAGACGAACCAGTAACTGCAAAAAATATCAACGTAATGGTTGTGATGATGGTCCCTGTTTTGTTTGTTTTTCATATAAATGTTAGAGAGGATCTCAGAATGTTACCAAAAAGCATCTTTAAGTATGCTTAACTGCCCTTGACTGGCTCTTCATCCTGACACCTTTACCATCATCATCATCATCATCATCATCATCATCATCATCATCATCATCATCATCATCATCATCGTCTTATCAAAGAGTTCTTTAATCTTGGCTCCTGTGTTAGTATATTGCTATGCAACATTAACCAATGTGTGTAACTGTTGTATGTCCCTATAAATAAAGCGTGCGGGGACACAGCACTTTGTAGTTGGCACTGTGGAACCTAACAGTCTGAGGTGTTCTCCTGCAGAAGTACTGCTACCCTACGAGCAATAACTGCTTTGTCTCTTGCTTCTTCTTTGTCAGTTGGAGTTAAGGGCTTTACGACCCCTTAACAATAATCATTCCTAGTTGGAGTCAGGTTTGTAACTATGATGTGATGTGTTGTCATTTGTGGTTGGAGTCAGGTTTGTTTATAACTATGATGTCGTTTGTTGTCATTTGTGGTTGGAGTCAGGTTTGTTTATAACTATGATGTCATTTGTTGTCATTTGTAGTTGGAGTCAGGTTTGTTTATAACTATGATGTCGTTTGTTGTCATTTGTAGTTGGAGTCAGGTTTGTTTATAACTATGATGTCGTTTGTTGTCATTTGTAGTTGGAGTCAGGTTTGTTTATAACTATGATGTCATTTGTTGTCATTTGTAGTTGGAGTCAGGTTTGTTTATAACTATGATGTTGTTTGTTATTTGTGGTTGGAGTCAGGTTTGTTTATAACTATGATGTCGTTTGTTGTCATTTGTAGTTGGAGTCAGGTTTGTTTATAACTATGATGTCATTTGTTCATTTGTAGTTGGAGTCAGGTTTGTTTATAACTATGATGTCGTTTGTTGTCATTTGTAGTTGGAGTCAGGTTTGTTTGTAACTATGATGTCATTTGTTGCCAAGGACACAATTTTGTCATTTTGGTTAAATCGACATCTGCCACAATCTGCCACATACACACCTGATCACTGAACTTTAGCTGACATGTCCGATGTTTATAGTCAGAAATTATTTTCAAACGATATGTATTAGCGAATTGCAAAGTGAAATGTCAAAGGTCAATGTTCTATAGGCTCTAGAGGCTCTCAGCAGACTTTGTGTAGCAGTGAGACTTCCATTTAAAAATTGAGTACAAGTCAAAAAAAGCAGGACTGGTCGTGCCCTTCCTGCTGTGCACACCAGTGGCCTGTCTGAGCTTATAAAACTTTATTGGGTTGGCTCCACAGAGACCAGCGTGGAGACGCGGTGAAACAGCCTACAGAGGAGCACTCCCACAGGAACGGCCAGCGCGTAGGTTAACAGTGTCTGCTCGAGAACCAAGGACAAGTTAAAACAGTTACAAAGCGCTGAGGTGGAACTGGGGTATGAAAATAGCCACCAGAATTTCAGAGACGAACGCATCACATATATCATGCACTTGGCAGACTTTTACATGACCTTTTTTAATTTGCAGCAAGCTGCTCCCACTCCTCTGGGGACCGGTGGATACTCCGGCAGTCTGACGTGAACTATCAGGCTAATTAATCTCAGCTGCCCCGCTAATGATCCTACAGAATCTGCGTCCTTTTTGTAAATCATAGGAAGGGCAGCGGGGCGTGAACGAAGCGCTGTTGTTATGACCAAAATAAACAGATAGTTCAATCAGACATTAGGTTCCGTTTCACATGTGTTAAATCTTCAGATTTTTGCAGAGGTTCAATCATGTTCAATCACATTTTCTACAAAATAGAAAAAAAAACAGTCGTAATTAATAGAAAATAATGTCCAATGTCACCCGTCACCAATATGTACGTATATTTATTAAAGAAATGTCGTAACAAACTCCTAATATTTTAACTTCTACCTGAAATAGGAGTTGTTGAAACACAAGTTGTCTCATGACGTGTGACCAGAGGACTCGTTGGTAGACAGAGGACATCCGGAGGAGTTTCATCAGCAGCCTCTCAATGGAAGAACGACAAATCACAGCGGCTCCTCAAAGTGTCCCGTGATAAATGGCCCCAATTATGGCTGTGACCTTTTTGCTTTAGCGCTCTTACTCCTCTCATAGACCTGCAGGTCTGTTTACTTTTTGGCTTCGGCGGAGCCGCCTCTCTCGCTTCCTCCCCACTCATCTGTTCCCACGCTGTCTTTTTCCTGGTGTCACTTTCTCTCACCTGAGTACCTGTGGTGCTCCACACCACCTGGAAACCATCAAGAGGGGAGGGAGTTGCTGGGAGTTGCTTGCCACAGCAGGGACTCACTTTGAGATTCTGAGGCTGTGGTCCTCCATGCTCCATCACACACATTTTGAACTTGCCAAGCTGATGAAGGTTAATGTCCTCTTTGCTGCTCTACTAACTTCTACTGGCTACACCCATGACTAGAAATAAAGATGATATATTCATGAAACTATTCACATACCACAAAAATGCTCGTTTCCCTGTAGTTGACTTTGATGATACTGTCAGGTGCACTTCATCCAAACAATTAAGCCTGAAAGATCCACTTCTCCCACCTCCCCACAGAGGAGAGTTGGAGAGTCTCCATCCCTCATATCTGTCCAATTAGCTTCTACAGCTTGCTGCTTTCATCTTGTGATGCTGAATGTGAATCGCAGACGGGGCCAGTTGTTGCGGAGGTTGTGACCAACTGGGCCATGAAGCAGTCACAGTTCTGCCAAGACACCCATAAGAGTGTCTGTTATGATGGGAAACACTCAGAGAACTAGAATAAGAAATAAGAATGATGTGAGATCAACATTATCAAAATGTATTTAAGAATTTTGAGAAAAACATCAGCTAATTGTGTGTGTGTGTGTGTGTGTTCCCCCTCTTTTTCTCTCCTCTAACATTCACTCCTGACTGTTTGGATGTTGGAGAGGGAGAACGACCGCGGGCTGCAGCAGCTGACGACGAGGTCAACTAGCCGTTTGCTAAATCTGTTCTGACTGCTGACAAGTTTGGGACAAATAAATCTCCCCGGGCCTGTCAGGCTGTGACCTGACCACAAAAATCCGTCCCGCTGTTCTGGACACATCGGCACTTTAAATGACCAGTTGCTGGCAACTACTACTTTAATTTACAGTCATTTTATCACTGTTATTTCAGGTGTGCTTGTATAACTCTTCATAGACATAATTTACAACCGACGATTCTTCACTTTCTGTGTAATAATCTCGATCAAAAATTACTTTATTTGACATTTTATCTTGTGTTTTAAAGAAATTGGTGCTATCAGATCGTAGACATATGGAACACTACACTGACAGAAGAAGAAACACTTCACTTTGCGTTCCAGACGTGTGTGTGTGTGCATACATTTGTCCAACGTGACAGTCAGTCAGTCAGGTTTATATTGTGTGTTATACTGTGTCAATATCTGTCTCTGACAAACACTCTGTAGCTGCACACCTTACTTCCAAAAACATGGAGCGTGCATCCGCATGATGACACTGAGAGAAGTTTGTTTTCCGTTGAGTCGGTTAGATAAAATCCGGGCAGCAGATGCCCGTGAACCCAGCTGCTCGCAGGGGAAGCATATGTGTCAGTGGTGGGTCGCCTCAGGTTGTGTGTGTGTTTAACCTCCACCAATGTCCCCTGCAGTGTGTTGAGAACAGATCTAGTCCAACAGAGAATCCAAGTTGCTGTTTCGCTATAACGATATGAATCCAAGAAGGTCTCTGATCTTTCATTGGACCCCCAGTGCATCTGACACAAAGAGGACGATCATCCAGATCATTTTGTAACGGTTTGTTTTCAACCAGACTGTAATCCAATTATTTCAGGAAAAAAAGAACATTGGCTCTGGTGAGAGAACGGTTCAGTTCATGTTTCCTGATTTATTTCCAGCCAGTGTCTCCAGCCTTTCACTTCTCACTGTCCTTAAATGAATTAGGAGAATCTGGCTCCTGCTCAAAGTTTGGCCGTGTGGTCGTGCTCCTTTTGCTTCAGTGTCAAGGACTAGTCCTGAAGAGCTCATTATCAGCACCGCTAATCTACTCTACCTCCACGTCTGTGGTGTGTGTGTGTGACAGCACCGAGGAACGGCTCGGCCCGCAGAGCTGGAAAGGAATAATCTCTTTGTACATTTTGCATGCTGATGTCACTGGGCCGTCTTGGGTAAATTGGGAGGTGGATAAAACCGAGCTGCCGTCATTCCAGTCTGAAGTAAACAGAACATACAAAACATGAGCGTCATTACTGTGCATTTAGCTCTGTGAAGGTCATGTGGACCGATGCTCAGGGAAGAGCTACACCCTAAATATGTGGTCTTAGTGCTCCAAATGCAGCCTGAAGAAGTGAAGATGGTTTTCAGATGTAGTAATTTCACTAATCTCATTTTTTTACTGCAATTAAGACGTGCGAATGAAGCCTTCTGCACAAAAGGGTTCTGATGCATTCTAAGTCTATTTGAACGTTCAGTCATATTTGTAGGGATGTAAAATGCACATCTGGGTCATGGTTGAGCTTCATTATGTTGAGAGCATCTCGCAGGTCATCAGCGGAAGAGACAAATCCCACGGGACAGTGCAGTAGGTTTAACGCCGGGCTCCATTCTCATCACCTTTCTTGTTCCCATCATTGTTTGCTTTTCACTAAATTGTGTAAAAAAATACTCCTCAAACTGTGTTGTGGATGTTTAGTGTTGTAATTTCATATGTTTCTGAGTAGGAACTTCTCCAGTCTGCAGTCAAGCCCAGAACAAATGTCACTTTAACCCTTGTGTGGTGCGTCCAGCTCCCCGCTGAGCCTTTGCTGCCTAGCACCCACTCTCCTCAGCAGGGATTAGGAACACTAAGACGTACACACAAACAGACACACACGCCAAATACCCTCAACCCCGCGCCTCGATGAGACATTAGACGATTGAAGGAGAGAAAGGATGGATTTTTGAGAAAATAAATTACCATTTGTGAAGAGAGACATGGGGAGAGCAGGGTAGCTGTTCCTTTGTGACATCAGCCCTCCTGCTTGGTGAGTGTGTTTTTGTTTTTTTTATCTTGTAATCAAAGCTGTTGTTGTGTGATGTCATTTCCCTGTGAACGTCAGCAGCCTTTTATATGCGTGTGTATGTGTTTGTCTTTGCACTTTCAGTAGTTGCTCCTCCAATAGTTTACATCAAGGCACATCAGAGTTCTTTTTTTTTTCACATCATTTTCATTTTCATCTTACAAGTTCTTCTACTTGAATCTCTCAGCACATCTCGGTGTGCATCAAGATGCAGCACAGCTTTAACAGACCAGACATATTGTACATGTTTTGATACGCTTGTAATCTTGTAACAGCGTTGTAGCAGGATAAATGCCCCCGTAGAGGTGCGACGTGCAGCCGGGCGCCAAGTAGCTGACTCAGAGCTTGTCAGATAGGAGAGCAGCTATCGGTCGCACATGCTCTCTCTTGCTCTCCCTCGCTCCTCCTTTCAGCTGATACACGTTGACATGTGCCTGCTCTCGTGGCAGCAATCAAAAGAGGAAACGGACGCAGTGTCCGCTGCTCGCAAAGTGCACAACCAGCCAATGACTCACTTGTGGCCAAAAGACATTTATTCACTGCAAATGTTTATTTATAGCACATTGGAACTGACATTACATTTAGATCGATGGGGTTCGTTCTACTGACCGAATTAGTAGGAAGCATTTTGGATTGCACCATGAACCGCCAGAGTGATTTATGTTTATCATGTCTTTGTAGCACGACGATACAGAGTGAGATGACTCTCTGTGCACTTTACACGTCTCTGCTGCTAAACATGTATTTCAGCGACCTGCGAAGGGAGGGGATAGAAGGTGGTATGGCTGATGACGGCTCGAACTGTGTAGCACAAAGAGGACTTATGCGGGAGCTAACTGGATTAGTGTAAGGAGGTTTAACTGAGTTCCTGCGGCCTCAGAGGAGGAAACGCTGACGTCGTCTCCTTTTTCACGTCCACTGTTGGAGAGATAGAAAAATGTGAAAAAAACAAATAAAGACATTTTCATTGATCCTAATTCAGTTTACTTAGCTGATCTAAGTCAGGCAGGGCATGGAAGGAACAGAGAAAAATGAAATCGAGGATCCCAAGGTCAAAGGTTCAATTCGATCACAGCAAAGCGGATTCTGTTCATACGATCTTTAGCCGAGTGGGAATTTCTTAATTTGCCGCCTCGCTGCTGCTGCGAACTTCTACGTCCACGCAGACAGATTCAAGATGATGTTTGAGAGGGGAATTGAATCAAGTACACATGTGCTGCCAGCACAAACACACCTGAAAAACAACATATGAACTTTATCTCGGGTTCAGTTCTGTTTTTTTTTCCAACCAAAATGCAGTTTGAGGGGGCGAACTGAAATATATCTGACACACAGGCGACTTCATTTGGTTTTTATCTGCTCATTAACATACTAATGCCCGTGTGTAATTCGGAACATTGCATTGAGAGTTGTGCCAGGGAGAGGAGACAGTGTGTGTTAACTCCCATTTCTACTCAACTCCCTGAACACAAATATTTTGTCGTGGAAGAATAGAAGACTAATACACGGAAGGACACATTGTCATAACGAATTAAGTTTTATGAAATGGTTTATTTCATGGTGTTATGAGAGTTACAATTTCAAGAAAAAACCTGCATTATTTATAGTTCTACATGAACCCAAAAGCTCATTTAAAGGAGCAATGCTCTCAAAATACTGTACATAATGAAACCACCGCATATTGTTTTTATTTTGTATTTTTGGCACGTGATAAAATCTTATTATCATTATGATTCAAAACAAATAGGTTTGTGTGTTCAAATGTAACAGGTAATATGTGTCCATTACAACCCACTGAGTACTCAAGGCATTGAACTGTTTCTGTCAACACATCTATAACTGAAAGTACAATAATAATGGTCCAGTCGGTCAGTCCGTCCTCCCCTCCTCTCTCACCGGAAACACAAGCGTGCCCGTGGTTTAATGAACACCCTGACACAATTATAGACCACTGGGGAAGTACCCAGTCATCCAATAACATGCTACTGTACAGACTCAGATAATGCCTCCTGCCAACTCCAAGAACATTGAGTTAATAATAGTTAGGAAACAACGGCATCTATTCCACCGGTCCTGCTCGCAGCTCTCGTTGAACAAAGGAGGACAATGACAACAGAGCGCTCGTCAGCTCTGCCCCCTCCCCTTTTGTTTGCTCACTGCTACGAGAGTCTCTATCATTCTGTATTTGATCCCTCTCTCGCTTTTCTCTATGGTCACTTAGCTGTTGTCAACCTTACACACACACGCGCATGGACAGGAGAAGAAATGTGGGGCTATTAAATTATTCACACCCCTGGCAGAAAGTGTCACCATCAAAAACATACCAGGCTCCATTCACCCAGGTTTATTTATAGACTTTATGGGATGAGCACAAAGGCCAAGGCTCAGATCATTTCCTGTCCTTTGTCCATCCTCACAGATAGGAAGTTGGAATGTGTTGAGATGAGGACAAAGCGCTGTGACCTGTCTCAGCTTCTGAAAACATGAGGGCTGTTGTAGGTTTTCATCTCCAAAGCTGGAGGGGTGACGATTACACTGGTTAAGCTTGTGTGTTTTTGTGTGTGTGTGTGTGTGTGTGTGTGTATGAGAGAGAGATCTATCAAATCCTCCTGACTTATCAACCACATCAACATAAAGAATCCTGTTTATTATTATTTTTTTAAACTCTTCCAGAACAAGGACACTTTATCGTAAAATAAACACATCATATCATATACGATTATTGTATTAGATATCATTATTATTATTATATTGAATTATTACATATAATTATACTGAATTAAATTAAGGTCAGTTTTATAAAATAAACTGACATTTAAAAATGATTTAATGCTCATTTATTATTCAGAGTTCATGAGACATGAACAAGAGACTAACAAAGCAACACACAAGTTTTATTTGCACTCAGGCTAAATTTGCAAGATTTTCAAATAAATACTCATGAATAATGTGGTTATAATTTCTAAGCGCAACTGTCACTGTCACAGCAATGCTCACTGTATTTTGTGCTGTCATTTCAGCTCTGTAGCAGTTTTAAACAAGAAACAGGGTATGATTTTTCGTTGTTGTTGTTGCTGTTTTTTTTAAACAAAAATGTACAACCCCCCGTCAATACAAACAGAAAACTTATAACACAAAGACATTAAACATGTCTGAGCCACAAGACAATATTCATTCATTCCTTGGCAGCTGGATGGATTTTGTGGACGTATTCCGGGCTGAATTTATTTTGAAGGTGTGCTTCCAGCTGAGGCTTTGACTCGTATCGATCTGCTGATTATGTTCATCAATATCAAAACAAATATGATTCTGAGTTATTCAGTGTTGAAGGATTTTTTATTAACACGATTTCTGACGCCCCTCCTCAGAGGTTAGTGGGATTTTAACTCAATATCTCATCTGAATGTAATCACGGTATCCTGGCAACAGGGGAGGAGAGAGAAACGGATGCACTGAGAGGTGAAATGGTCCCGCGCGAGGCCATCCATCACGCACTGAACTACAGTTTGTAAAGTGCACCGACATATGTTTGTGTGTTTTTTGTTGTGTATGTGTCAGTTTGTGAGTGTCTATGCACGCGTGGGGGGAGAGAGGGGTCTGTGAGTCCTTCTGGGGCTGGACACTGACAGCTGACGGGTCTCCAGGGTGATGTGGACTTGACAGCCAGGAATGAGCCGGAAACCAGCGCTGGCATGTTAATGAAACATGAGCTATAATTATGTTTAAATCCACAATGTGCATAAAAATAGTCCCCCGGTGAAATGAGGGGGGTGTTTGACAGTTTACACCTTCACATAGACGTCGTTATACTTTGAGGTGGTTCGAATGGGGGTCTGTCACACTGTAATAGTACAAACGAGGACGCTGACAGTGTACGACTGTCAAGGCGACTGTTTCCTCTGAACTGGCCCTGAACTGTTCAGGAGGTGTTGAATTCTGCATGAAAACCATCAATCAGGAAATAACTGCAGTAGAGTAAAACAAAATCATTGTTGGTCAGACAATCTGAAAAATGACCATTAACTGAGTTGTCTCCCCAAACAGTTCAGACACAGCAGGTCTGACATGCTTCAGAGATCCTGCAGCGCTCTGGAGTTCATACAGTTCCTATGAATGTGTCCGATGCCTCAGAGAGGGGAGAGGGGGGAGAGAGGGGATACTATCGTGTTGTGGTGTTTGGACAGGCCATTCAGTCTGTTGGTTCTATAGATTTGTATCCTACATGATTTGACCAGGATGTGACTGTTTGGGGTCTGGATGGACTCGTACAGCCCTAGAAAGATGTAGGTAATGAACAAGAGGCCGGCACGACAACTAGATAGTGACACGACCAATCAGAACAACGCACAAGATCACGTTACCAGAGCGAAGGAAAGGAGTCTGTGTCAGAGCAGCAGCAGCCATCTTTGTTCTGTCCATGACCACCGTGACAGTGTCGCACACCGACTCTGTCCACGGCTCTGAACCCGCCGACATCAGATCAGGGAGATGTGATTGGTTTTCAGGGTTTTTTGGGGGCATAGTTCCAACGGCTCATGGTCACATCCACCTGCAGAGACAATGCAAATTATCTGGTGGTGGCTCAGGACCGGAGGAGTCTTTTCCAGAGCTTAGATTCGATGTGTCTGCAGAGTGAAGTGATGTTCAGTGAACTTACACTGACCTGACATGGCGTCAGCAGTGACTGCAGGCTAACGTTCACAGTCCATTTGCTTCAGGACGTTTACTCCCATCAACCGCAGCACAAGCTGAAACTGTGTCTACATTCCCCAGAAGATCTAAGTTCATTTCACTGTTCCAATTTTGCGCTTTTCACATTCAAACAGAAAACCTTGAACATACAAAGCATGAACTATATATCCAACAGTGTAAGATTCTTTCAAACTGTGACAGTTTTGCCTTGTGATCCGTCACCGCTCTGTCTGTGAAAAGGTTGAACGTCGTCACCAGATTGTGTTTTTGGTTTCATGAACTGGGTTGATCCTTTCTGCATCATTGCTCCTGTCTCCTCTCCTCCTGCCCTCCACTTCATATCTGCTCTCAGGAGGGGACACGAAACATGTTGACAAGAGAAAAAAAAAAGTGAAAATGTGTCAGCTATATGGGCGGGGGGTAGAAATGGAAGACAGTGGGGAGGCAAAGAGAGAGTCAAAAACGGAGATGGAGTCTTCACGATACC
The DNA here is from genome assembly GCA_901007665.1 of Aeoliscus strigatus. Classification (NCBI taxonomy): domain Eukaryota; kingdom Metazoa; phylum Chordata; class Actinopteri; order Syngnathiformes; family Centriscidae; genus Aeoliscus; species Aeoliscus strigatus. The sequence goes on from CAAKHB010002350.1 coordinate 139,134, forward strand.
GTCAGAGGAGGAGATTCATGAGTTCCTCTCTTCAGTTGACTCCACTGCCTCTCACATGCAGCTGTGTCTGAGCTTTTTTGTTGTTGCTTTCTAAAACAATGAACTGAACGCTCAATAAACGGTTCAGTGTCACAATCTGCAGCTGTGTGAATTAAAGAAGTCGCGTCATCAGATGATCAGGAGAACAGAATGAGACTTATTTATAGATATAGATTTATCTCCACGTGAGGGTCAAAGGTTACAGTATGAGCATCTCTGAATGAAGAACAGAACATGAAACAACATGTTATGGGCTCTGAATTCCATCCTGTGTGCAGGTTCTCAGTCACCAAGGTCACATTACAAATGGACTTGCTCTCTTGCTTGAAGATGTTTCGACACTCATCTGAGAAGTTACTTCAGTATCAGAGAACTTCTGGAGAAGGCAAAGGGAGTTCCTGCAAACTCAGACCAGTGGCCTCTGATTTAACCCAGAATTATATGTTTTGTTTTTCATTGAAATGAGAATACCTGGTTTTAATTCAGTTACACAATTTCCAACAAACAATGCACGTCAGTGAACAACTGGACAGCACAACTCTCCAACACGTTTTGTGTCTGGAAATCTGACTTCATTTGTCACTATTCCTGGTGTTTCTCCCCCTGTGTGTGTGTGTGTGTCCTGCTAAGGGGAGTGTTTCTCTATAAATGATCATTCTGTGAGGGGGCAGTATCCCTGCGTGCAGAAACAAATGTATTTTCTTCCGGCAGCCATTGCGTGAGCCCGAACCCCAGGAGTGGGTGTTGTGAGCCGACTGTGGTGTTATCATAGCGGGCCAAGGAGCCCCTGGATCCCCTGGCTCATCACCCAGCCGCAGATTACCTTCTCCCCTAATCTCTTTATTGTTGTCTGCAGAGGAGGAGCTGCAATGATAAAAGTACTGTGAATTCTTACCTCACCTAAAAAGGAGGAACGGTATGAGGCTGCAGGGTGATGTAATGTGGAGGACCGGCCCACTAACCAGAGGTGGAAGGATGGTGTGTTTGATGGAGGTTGTTTCAGTGCAGCCTCACACACAACACAATTCAGACACCTTTATGATGTTACAATGAACGTTTAATGAAAATCAGGGTAAACACATGCGACGCTATCGTGATTAACGATCTGTCACACATCTGTTCTTGTTGTATCTAATTTTAAAGCGTCCTGGTATAATTCCACTCTCTGTTTGACAAAGACTGTTGCTCAGACAGAAAATGACGATAATAGAAAACAAGTAATTTGCGTTCATGGGTGTTCCATTGATTTTTTTTTTCTTTTTTGTGATTTTGTTTAAAGCTCGACAGATAATGTGAACCTACTGGTAACATGTGATTGGACCGTGACTGTCAGCTCAGCAGCTCCACTACCGTAATGATCCCATATGACACGATAACATCTGATCAGATGTTTCACTGACCAATCCAACCACAGCCGAAGTCACTTTTCATTTCACTCATTTCAGTGTCACACGCCATTAAAGATGTTATCGTTCACACGGGTCAACAGAGTGTCAAATTCCTGATACTGGAACTTCCATCATTGTCTTCACTACCAACAATCTCCACTGGTGTGAGATACAGCAGAGGGAAGCAACAATGAGTCCTCGCTCCTGAGGTTCTCCATTTAGCTCTCGGTGATTAGCTCCGTTTGTCATGAGACAGTGAGACAGAGATGTGAGTGAGGCTCTGACAAGTGGCCCAGATTAATGGATTATCTTTTTTTTTACTCACTTTGTGAAACATTCAAGTATTCTCTCTCACGTACCGCCTTTAACTTGGTGCCTCGCTTCTTTTTAGCAGCTTGGAATTGGATTTTTAATCTTGTTGGATGTGGTCTGGCATAGGCCGGGTCCAAACATAATGTGTGAGGAAAGGTCGCGACCTGTCGACTGACACCAGATTGCTTTTACGTCTTCACGTCTTATGGCTCAACTCTTTGTCAGCGTGACTCTTTTCTTTGACATTCTTTAATATCCCTCTGTAGAGACACCTGTCCGTCTTAGGGAACAGAACTTACTGACATGACAAAATGCTTTGTCTGTTTTATCAGTATTACATTAGAAGCCCCCCCCCCCCCCCCCCCCCCCCCCCCACCCCCCCCC
>CAAKHB010002350.1:153327-166306 GCA_901007665.1 Aeoliscus strigatus
CTTGCCCATAAATCAGTTGATTAGATGGAAATGATTATCAGAGTCTGGGCTTTCTGCCACCAGACTTTTTTTTTTCTTGCAAGAACTTGCAGTGTTGCGAACTGCAGACGTGTCCAAGTTGGCCGACCAACAGTACAATAATATTCACACGTTGTTTTCAAAGTAAACAAACCTCTCAGACTCGTGTAAAGTTCCATGTATCGTGATGAACCACATTACTATGATATATACACCGATTATTTATCTTCATGATATCTATTCATGCCTGCGTGTTTGTAGTCTGTGGTTATGGTGAAATATGAGTGCTTAGCAGCATATGATGTTTGCATTGTCAATCCATAGTCAGAGAGAGCTGCAGAGCATCAGATGTGTTACCTGACCGAGTCAATGGAGACCCAGAAACAGGACAACCAGTGTGATTAATTCGGGCCTAACAAGCCTCAGCTCTGCTGCAGAGCTTGTTAAACTTACATGTGTGGGCATGCAGGCTGCTAATGAGCCAAATCTACAGTATGTAATCAATTAATCTCTTTGACAAGGGTACAGAGACACCAGGCGGCGCTTTGGAAGGAACTGGAAATGAGATATGATAGTGTGAACTATGTGTTTCTTGTGACGGTTCCTTGGACATGGATGTTTATTTTGTCGCCTGGCAGTCACACACAGCCCCCGAAAACAAGCTCCAACTATTCAATTAAGACGATGAAGAGAACGATCACGTGTTCAGCATGTGCATCGTCTGTGACATAAGATGTGACACCATGGAGGTGTCATTACTTGTCCTAGTTAAAGTGAAACAGGAGGATAATAATGAGCTATTATTGCCAGTGGAGATGCCAGTTTGGACTCTATCCAGTCGTCCATCTGCTCACTCTGCAGTCTCTCACTCCGCTATCACTCTCTTTTAATCTTCTCCTCCACACCAGTACTATTACACATAAGTACAGAGTTATCAGGCACATTTTGCTGATAATCTTCATGTCTTTTCCACCCAGTATCACTTTAAGCCCCATTTTTTACCAGACACGTCTTCATCCGATCAGTCAGACAATTTATTACATCATGATCTTACCTGGAGTGGTCATCATTTGCATCTCATTTAAACTGGAGGGTCTTGGAACGATGCAGTGCAGGATGCTCCATTTATCCAACTTCATTCATATATTTTCCAGCAGCATACACAGCATCTCAGCATAGAACAAACAATACGTACAAGATCAATTTACAACTAAAAAACAAAGAGCAGATAACCCACGTGGGTTATTTTTGCTTACCTTTTGGAGAAAGTGCATTTGGTTTTTTGAGCCCTCTATCACCTCCTCGTGAGTGTCGCCTTTTGTTCTCCGTTTGAATCCTTAGTCGTTTTTGTATCTAGCCTTGTGTTTTTTCAAAATAATAACTGTGTTAAAGTTTTCGTCTGCGTCTGGGTTCTCTTGTGTTCTTGTGCCACCGTGACAGATCGGTTGGTATGACGTCTCTCGCGTCAGCCGTTCATGGTCTTTGATCATACAGACACAACTGGCAGTGAGTAAGGATTAAAACATATCATGTGTTTTGCATCCTGCTCCGGTGTTCTGCTCATTGATTGTATGTTGAACTGGATTCACTGGTCGCTGGTTGAGACCCTGAGTGATGTAGGGGAGGGTGCTTCTGTTACATACAATATAAGAGGGGGTAACAGTGGGAGAGAGAGAAAGAATGGATGAGCTCACGCGCTGTGCAGGGCTGGCATCCGATTCCCCCGCTTATCCCAAAGGGTCCAACCGCTTCACTAATGGACACAGAGCGAATTGATCTTTATAGTTTTACTGGAATGCATGGCACCAGGCTGCCAGGCACACTCTCATCCCACTCGCATTCTGTGAATACAAACGGGCACGGTGCATAGATGCGTTCATTTACGCTCACAATTTATTCATGCACCAGTCTCACACGTGTCCACAGAAAGAAGAAAGACGAAACACACTGTGCCGTCCCAGTATACAAACTAAATCAGGAAACCTATCAAACACTTCCCGGTTGCTCGCAGGCCTCATTTAGACACTGCAGGTACATAATTGAAGAAATCTAAAAATAGTCCTGAGGTTTAAATAATGCAGAGGAGAGAGCTAAAACAAACATGGGAGGGGAGGGCGACATGCTGGATGGCGTCGGGCGCTGATGAATGAATGTAAATGTCCACGTCGTTTCCAGCCAGTCTGTCCAGTACATGAATGATTTAAAACGATAATCAACGCACATGAATTAAAACTGAAGTTTTCATGTTTGTGAACAGCGCCGTCTCACTTCTATATTTAATCGGACCTGGAGGTGTTTTTAGTTTATGCCTGAAAACACTGACGACCCTCCTTGGCAGACACGATCGCTTCAATTGACACGGCTCATTTAACCGGCCCTGCTCACTGAGCAAAGAACAGGCTGGAAAAGGGCGAAAAACGTTGCATCCCATATTTTTCCTTCAGGGCGCAGTGATTATATCGACACAAAAAGAGAGACTTGCTTCTGTTGACACAGTGATGGGAAAGTGAGCTGCTGTTTCCGATGTGAGATGCGTGAACAGACGAGGCCTTTGATGCGCTGCTGTCATTTCCTGCTCATAGTGTGTTTTTGTTGCGTGAGTGAGGTTTGCACGTCTGCAAAAAGGCAACCGAAGTTTTTGTCGCTGGTAGTCGAGTCGTTGCGTCCTTCCTGCCACGGCGGTCCTCAGAGGTGCTCGACAGCGGTCACAGTGACACTCTGATACGCAGCCAGACAGTAACTTTTACCAGGTCCGTTCTGAAAGGACGCTGGGGGCCACAGTTGTCCTTCGAGAGCCAGACGTGAACCCTTTCAGACAGATATGCCAGTTTTGAATAAAGCTGTTCTATCACATGGACGAGACGGAGGAGAAAACGAAGACGAAAATCCTCCTGCACAGATAGGACGTAATTGGAGAAATGGAAAGCTACAGAAATGACCTGTCTGTTGTTTTCATATTCCCCTGACTGGACCAGTGTGATATTTAGTCCCCATGGTCCTTTGCTGCTCCAGCCCCACGACCATTAAGTATTTAAGCACATCATCAGGCTGTGCTAAAAATAGCCCCACTTCTGTTTCAATGCATGCAGCACAACAGAAAGTGTGTGTGTGGACCGAAACAAATTAATTACCGTTACACCTCTAGAGAGGCACTCGGCCGGGAAGGACTTTTCCTCTGCCAGCACATACACACAGGAAACATCCACGCCAGGTGTCAAATGCGTTTATATCTGGGTAGACACAGCAGCTAAAAGGCCAGAGGGATTATTGAGTGCATGTGGATGCCCTCAAGTCACACACACACACACACACACACACACACTTGTTCTGATTCTCTGTTCTGTCCATATCTGACCCTTTTCCGGTGGAAATCAAAAGCTGTGCAGCCTCCTGAGTCACTTCGGTCCTCTCCCACTGGGCACTGCATGCTCGCACCTGACAGGCCACATCAGACACACACACACCGATCTGTCTACGCACACAAGCCTTAAACAAAAATGTGTCTGAGTGGAGTGCCACGTGCACACAAATGCATACATGTGTCTGGGGAAGTGAGGTGACGCAAGACAAGATGGACACAGACGTCAGTGTTCCCTGACAGGAGGGTCACCTGAAATTAAAGTGGTGTTCTGGAACCATCTGGATCCAGGAATCTGTTGAAGGATTCTCCCTCATTGTCAGATCGGGACATTTTCAGCATCTGTGTCTAGAACTCCACAACAACAGCAGTGGACTGTCTCTGTGGTACAGTGGTTAGTGGGTCTGCTAACTCAAAGGTCGGCGGTTGGAGCCCACCCAGGGATGGAGGGTTGTTTTTGGTTTTGCTATTGAAATAAAACGAAGAACAAAAATAAAAAAAAATAGAGCTCAGTGAATGATTTGTGATTTTTAATAACTATTTAACTGTGACAAAGTCATGTTTTGATGATCAATTATTTAGTTTATGAGTTTATTGGAGGCGATCAAATGAATGTAGACGATAATATTGGGTGGAGACGAGCTGCTAGGTGGAGGTCTGGGTTCAGGGGGCAGCTGCACTGATGTATAGAGTCTGAATATTCTGTTTTCAGCTCATTTGCCGTGATGGCAGCCATGAATCCTCCTCTGGCAGATTTCTGTCAGTTTTGAATTCATCCTGGTTCGACTCTGGAGAGACTGATTAGTCACGGTTCACTTGACAAAAGTAGATGTTCTGTAGGCCACAACTCGTGATCAGTGTCTTTCAGCACTTTTTCCAGATTGGACTTTCATATGTATAACTCTGGTCGTCCCAGCGTACACTCCTTCTATCTCCTTGTGTCCAACACACCCAGATTTTGATCTCATACACGGCAAGAAAACCCACAAAAGAAGGCCAACACATGGCAGGACAACACTGAGGACAGCGCATAAGGCTATTGGCCAATTATTGAGTGTCCTAATGCCAGTTTTTGTTGGCATGACGACCACTTACTGAACATGTTCCTGTGGAGAAACTATAATACCATTATTTTATTATTTCCCCTCAATAAAAGTAGCTGCCAAGTGAAGTAAAATCTGTGCCGTTCATGGCAACAAATCATGTTGCGTCAGTGTCTTCCAGACCAACTGTTGAGGTACAATGTTTCAAGTTCTCCCGGCTTCCCGCAGAGACTGTGTGAGATTTGGTCACATCTTCAGCATTGGCCATTTGTTAGTTGACTTTCAGGCACAAGTAAGAAAACAAAATGACAGTAAAACTAACACAGAGCCAGCAGGGGCATTAGCTACGCAGCGTCTGTCCCTACTTCCCGCAGGGAGAGTGGGTTGGGAGCGAAACTCAAGTGGGAGAGGAGATAAAGAAGCTCAGTAACATGAAAATAAAAGAACAACAGTGTTAGACACAAGACTGCTGTCTTATAAAGATGCTGCAAGTCCGCAAACCTGCAGACACGTACAGAATCATACTGTTTATTACATTCTAATCTAATTCTAAAAAACATGCAACATAACTTTACATTCACAAGTCTTGGTCATGGTAAATGAACGAAGGATGAAATGAAATAGAGTCAGAGTAGAATGGCATATTCCTGTGTGATCTTTCTCTATGGAATTTGCATTGCGCTCCCCATTTCTGTGTCAGTTCTCTCTGGGTACTCCGGCCCTCGGTGTGAATCTGTCTTTCCATGTTCACCCTGTGATGAAGTGGCGGTTCGTCCAGCGTGTACCCTGCCCTTCTCCCACTTGACAGGGGAGCGGTTTGTTTCATTTCTTTTCATGGCGCCACAGTTTTCACAAAGCTCTTCACCTGGTCGTCAGTGGTGAAAATGTTCCAAGGCTGCAGCCCAGACCAGTCACCTGGCTAATGCTAAGTAGGTTAGCATGTTTGTTACATTACAGTCTTTTTCTGATTTTGGTTTGGATCCTAAAATATGCAGCATGTTTATTTTAGGACTGAATCATGACGTTAAGGTTATGACCCCAGCAGCTCACCTGTCTGCTGTATTCGTCTGTGATGTTAGCACAGAGGTGAAACCTGTCCATCTTTGTAAACGTGTCAGTGTTCCCCAAACCATCTCTGGGGGAATTGCTGTAACGTTGTGTCGCGCCGTGTTCACATTTTGCCTTGATGACTCAGACTCAGACTCACAAAGTGAAAAGAAATCCATTGGATATTTCAATGTCCTGGCAGCAGCTGGTGCAGAGAAAACGTTGACACTTTTCTGCGCTGTTGTTCGCTGTCGTGAAGCACAATGTGATTGTTATGAGATTCCCAAACCGGTTTGAATTTCATAAAAATCTCTGCTTTTCACCTGAACTTGTTCCCATTTAGCGCCTCTCTGCGTTCCACGTGAATGCCCACAAAAGCTGGGAGCAGCAGTGTCTGTGGGCAGAGCGAGCACACACTCTGTGGACCACGGTAATGGGTGGGAAATGTCAGCGCATCAGTGTGTGCCCTCAACCTATCTCTTCACACAGCTTTAACCTGCCTCCTCCTCTGCATTTGACTTTTTCCACTGGGCTTTTGTTTGCAGTCGAAACCTTTTTTTTTTTTCCAGAGAAGATGAAATCCCTGACTCGAAATCGCTTCCTTGACATTTCTTGCCATCTTCTTGCTGAATTTATAAAAGTAAATGTTGCTGCTGAAGAGCGAGGTCAGAGAACTATGTTGAATGTTTATGACACTGGTTAAACCAGAACACTTCTATGAATGCATTTTGATTTCTATTCATCTTATTTTGAATGTAGTAATTCATTTGTGTCGACTCACGTTGTGGCAAAGAGGAAAGTTTTGATTCAAATTTATCATTTCATTTCCTCTTGCCTGGCGTCTCTCAGTATTTCCCAGTGGTGGCAGTCACTGCCGCTTGTTACCAGTAAGTAATGAGTGTTCGGCAGAACTGCAGAGCGAGACAGAGCCTGGACTCTCTGATCTGAGGGACGGTGAAGAACAGTTTTTCATAGAATTAAAGAAAAAAAGACCCTCTCAAGCCATGTGCAGTATGTTAGTCATTCAGTTCTTCATCACCCCATCCTTCCATTCTAGAGCCACTTAGACAGTTCTTGACAACATGAAATAGGATGTAAGTGTTTATCACTCAGCAGTCTGCAGATTGAACAGAGGTGATTTAAATCGACCCGATGAGTAGAAGAACCTCTGTCAGAGTCTAAAGAGTCTGAAATGTTCCATATCAGAATTCTATTGGTTATGAATTCAAACTACAAATGACAATAACATGTTATTGGATGCTAGAGCTTCTCACCATCGCTGCCATCATTTGTCATACATTTGTGACATTCTGCACCAAACGCACAGTTGACATTCGATAAAAAAAATTCACTCATTCATGATTTCAAATGCAGTTTCTGCAGCTTATATATTCACCAGAAATAACTGATGTGTTTCTATCACTCTAATTTTGTCATTTAGAACAAAAGAATCAGCCATGTGCTCAAAAACTCTCTGATCTTCTTTGATGGGGTGATGAATAATTATTTAGATGAGTCATTTTCTGCTGTCACTTCACATAAAACGGATTAATCATTTACACTTAACATTAAAAATGTGTTGTAATTCACTCAACAATGATAAGTAATCATGAAATATTCATGACAAATAGTGGGTTCGATCATGAATTAATGATTGTGGATCTATTATAAATGTGAGGAAGTATTAGAAAGTAGGAGCACCTTTAATCTGATAGCCAGCAAGGACCTGTAAACCCCCTGTTGACCTAATAAACAGTTGAGTGAAGCCTGGTTCTGATAATGTGACATTTGTTTTTCCCACAAAAAGTGATTTAAAATATGGAGAGAAAAACAATAACAACAACAACATCAACAACAATGCAGAACGTGAGCGGCATGTGTAGTTAACAAGTGAGAGAGAGGGGCTGCGAGGGGGTTAAGGTTTGTTTGTTCGTCATCTTCCGCTGGCTCCTTTAGGCTCCTTTAGGGTTAATGCTGCAGCTGATCCAAGTTGGGGTACATCCTGAACTGGTCATCGCAGGCAGACCTGTCATGATACTTACAGGCAATGTAGGGTAGCCGATTAATCTGATATGGTTTTGTGTGTGCGTGTTTGCGGGGGGGGGGTCAGCTGGAGTACCCGGAGAGAACTCCCACAGACACTGGGAGAGCAAGCAAACTCCCCACATAAAGAGGAAAGGCCGCGTCTCATGTTTCCATCGCAGCTTCATTGTTCAATCAATTGCTTGCTGCTATTAATCCATATTTACATCTCGTAATGATAATTAACATTAAATAAATACATGAGTATCATGTGAGAGGAAGACCACCAGAGACAACAGGCTGTGTTGTGACAGCGCTGCATCGTGAAAAAGTCACCGTGACCTCACCTCCTGACACACACACACTGACTGAGCACCCACTGGGGGAATAGTTGGCCGACAGGTGCCTTGCTCAACGGGGGCTTTGAGCATTTGGTTGGGGGAAAGTACTCCTGCCAGTACCTTCTGGTACCACACTTAACGAACTTCATCCTGCCTGTAAGTAGTTTATCATGGCTTATATAGTGAACTTTAATTGTACGGTGTGACCCCTGAATGAACTTCTCCAAGAATTAAAGCGCTATCGCTACTTCCGTTTCTTCTCACCATGTCTGGATGCCGTGACACGCTGACACCTGAGATGCAGCCGCTGCTCATGTGTGACAAGCCATGACGCGGATAAGCATGCATCAGTATTGTGGAGGACGGCTCATTAAATGGCTCATTAACCTTGTACGACATTGACATTTACCTGGCTGTGGAAAAATAACGCACAATGTAAATGGTACGTGAAAGGTTCCTTTGTAAAATTAGAGGAAAAAAAGGATTCAAATGGCTAAACGTTGATTGTACAAAGGATTGATTGACCTTTTTAGGTCAGGTTGACATTTAACTGAGTCACCTAGTTGACGGCGAGGGTGTTTTACTTCTAAAAAAAAAACCCCAAAAAACAAAATGAAATGAACAGCTGGTTCTAATGTGTACATGGTCAGGACTAGTGTACTTTAAAAAATATAAGTTCTGTCAACGGGTGTTTTGATGATGTTATATGTTTTATTATGTGTTTTGTATCAGTCATACTTTGGCTGGCGGTGCAGTTCAATCAGAAGTGAGGGAAAGATTTCACAGTTTTCCTCATGTCACAGAACACGAAGTGTAAACAGCAGATGAGGATGGTTTGTCTGAAACTCTGGCAGGTTGCATGTCATCAGTCATGTCTGCATATGTCGTGCTGAGATGAAAACGTTGCTCAAAGGACAGACTTGATTATCCTGCCGTGTTTAATTGCAGGAATGCAGATACGTCGTTTACTGTTGTCTCTGCGTTCCCTGAGCCTGACTGAACCCAGATTCTACTCTCATTTTTTTGGCTCTATGTTTGCTTGCTTGTTTATTCAGTATTTGTTGATATGAAATGACATTCCAGTGTAAATCGAACCGATCTGACAGGAGCAGGTGGGAGAGGAAAATGAAATGGTCTTGAATCTTCCTCCTGTAACCTTTAAGTAGTTGCAGCGGCTGGATAAGATCAAAGACTGGTCATCAAACGGAGATTTCGTCTGCTGACGTTCATCTCCACCATAACACACTTTATATCTATATGGCGTCATTTGTAACGACATAAGAAAGGCTGTAAGTCTGTGAGTCATGTGATGTGGAAGGTTGGTCATTATAATCATCAGAAACCTGAATGAACCTGTTTCATGACATTCTGGGTCTTGTGATGCTTCTCTCTTTGTGTTGCCTTCGACATATGGCGATCTCGTTGTTACCGTGGTAATAAGATCGGCTCACTTTCTGTTGCCATGGCTTAAAGTAAACAAAGAAACACAGATAACCAGAGGAAATTTAACACAGTGGCGGCTTTCAGTGACGTATGCTCGCTAACGGGGCGACACGGTGGTGCGGTGGTTAGCACTGTTACCTCATAGCAAGACGGTCCCTGGTTCGCTTCCTAACCTGGGATCTTTCTATGTGGAGTTTGCATGCTCTCCCATGTCTCTCCGGGTACTCCGGCTTCCTCCCACCTCCAAAAGCATGCTGAGGTTAATTGGTCACTCTAAATTGTCCTTAGGTGAGTGTGTGAGTGGTTGTCTGTCTTTCATGTGGCCCTGCGATGAGCTGGCGACTTGTCCAGGGTGGACCCCGCCTTTCGCTCGTTGACAGCTGGGATAGGCTCCCGGAAGCGGCAGAAAATGAATGAATGAATGAATGCTCGCTAACGATGGCCCACCTAGGGTGTCAGGCTGTGTGTCAGTTACGCAGCCACAATCCCACTCCACCAACCAACAGAGGGTGACATTTCACCAAAAAACGGAGGCATCCACTTCATCTGGAAGATGCTAACTTCTTTAGCCTGAGGCGGAGAGTGAAACTCTCAGTTTAGCAGGTGATTTACATTCCACTACAGAGGTAATCTCTGGGCACCAGCGTCTATAAGAATGAGACCGCTGAGGCCGAAATGAGTTTACTCTCGCTCAGTTGACCTCAGCCGCTGCAACAATATTGAAGATAACAGGGCTCACGTCCATTTCTCCACCTCCATTGGGTCAGAGAGAGCTTTACTGATCCAATCCATCATTATCAGACTATCTACACTTCTTGACATCACTCAGCTTGGGCATTATCTTCCCACAATTCATGGACAATGAAGCACTGACCTTCTGTCCACCCTTTCCCTTCCCGTTCCCTGGCTGCTCCTCTTTGGAGCTAAACTCGAAACAAAAAGTCTCAATCTGTGTTCTATCAACATGACGCCCACTGACTGATGCTAAAAAAAACAACAACTATACATTTCACAAAAAATAATCCGATATAAGGTTCAGTAAATGTTATTTGTGGGTTACTGACATTAAGATAATCATTCATGCTAAATATTGCAACAATCATGATTATACAGCAAATTATGATAAGGTGAATAAGAACTTGTGTATTTAATGAACATGATGGGAATATTTCACCGTAGACTCAGGTGTGTTTTATTTAATAGAGTGTAGAGTCAGAACAAATCCGACTTCATGTGTAAATCACTTGTGGACCAAGGTGCTGGTGACATGCAGCAAACCAGGGCTTATTGTGTCCTTCAATGACACAAAGAGATGGAGGAGTCACTGCACTGGTCACTTCAATGTAAATCAATTGTAATTTCCCTCTGTAACTCCACAGTGTGTCTGAGGCATAGATTGACTCACAGTGAAAGGCTAATCACAGCCGGCCTGTCAATACATGCTGATCGTCTGTACTGATCAAGCTGTTTGAAACAGACTTTTACAGCTGCACTGAGTTGCCGCTCAGTGTGTAGAACGAAGAAAAGAGGAAATAAAGGCTATTCTTTGGATCCCAGCTGATGATGCTGGCTATTCATGACGGCACTCTCAAAGGGCATTGATGTTTTCCACACCCAGAGCACGTTAGGTGTGTTTAAAGCATCATTGTCGATCACACAGAGCCAGATTGACTTGTCCAGGTGATGAAAGGGAGAGCTCCAGTGAGGGACAGTCACAGACAAATACCAAAACCCCCTCTCCCCCCCGTGGACAGTTGCAGTTTAGCTCATAAGTCCTGTTCCCTCATGTTAGCAGGTGAGACTAGAAAATCTGAACTGTCTATTTGACGCTCTACGAGTGGAGGTGATGTTGATTGACAGCTGCTTTCAGTCAAGGTCACACAGAACTACCCAGAATATGTTTTCAAACTGAAAACAAACTGATCACTTGATAGTGAGTGAGGAGGCATGTTGACCCGTCAACACCTTTGTCTGGTCATTCATGCCAAGTGATGTCACCAGTACAACATGGCCTGTTGAATACTCTCAGTGGCCCACAATAAAAGACGGCGGTGCTTTAAATTCAAAAGGATGAATCTGGTTTGCTTCTTTTCCTCGACATTCATCGCAGCCTTATTGTTTTACTGGGAGCAAGTTCCATGCTGTGTGTTGTGTTGCCCTCTGACCTCATTACATACGTAACATAATTAATGTGCATGACAACCTCATTACAACTTGCCGTGGCCTCATCATAGCACCAGGATATTCATGATATTCATTTGCTGACTAACCTGAACAATGCTTGTGTGTGTGTGTGTGTGTGTGTGTGTGTGTGTGTGTGTGTGTGTGTGTGTGTGCTGTATCGTGAGAGCAACATCACTGTGCAAAAGAGGTCATTGCCGCTGCAAAAAAAAAAACGGATTATTGAGACAATATCTCAGAAAAGCTTTCACGAGCATCTTGAACGTTCATATTCCCATTTACATACGTAGCCTACGTCTGAAGATACTGTCTAAGATCTATAGATCTATAGCAGATCTGTAACGCTGTGCCTTGAGGCAGTATTTTACAGCTCCACATGCCAGCAGACACCTCTGTACTACTGATCAATCAAACACGTTGGGGTTGGGATGGGGTCAACAACCTGGAATATCTACACAACTGAACACAATATTATTAGAAAACACTGAAAACCAGTGAGACTGCATGAGTCAGCTGTAGATGATAGGTTATTTGTCTGTTAATCAGCAACAGGCTTCACGTTCTTGTCAAATTAAACAATTGGTGTTTGCTGCATGTTTTTGATCTTTTGTTCTCTTTTAGCTTCTTCCTTTTTGATGAGACAATCTTCCTATCACGCATATTGAAATATTCAGCTCTCAGCTGTGCAGATCGCTGTCAAAAGTGTTCCAGTTCTTATCATCTGTGTTGATATCAGCCACAGGATCTGCCAGGATGATAGACCCATAGGATACACATCTGCAATCCAGCATCACAGTGTGTGTGTGTGTGTGTGTGTGTGTTTGAGTGAGTGTGTGTCTGTACATGTGTGAGCGAGCTGCAGAGACGTACTGCTGCTGATAGCAAACATCCACAATGCACACACACACACACACACACACACACACACACACACACACACACACACACACACACACACACACACAGCAAAGCATTCACCAGGAAACTACGGGATGGAAATGGTCACTTGTTGCTGGTTTACGCCACTGACGTGTGTGTGTGTGTGTGAGAGAGAGAGAGAGAGAGAGAGAGAGAGTGAACTCTTATTAACACAGTCATCTTTGTTTCAGGTAGACAACCTGGAGCAAACTAGTACCACAGGCGGAGGTTTCACCATGCTGTCATCACTGGTCACCGCGCTGCGGACCTTCACCGAGCTGTAAGAATAATACTTTTCTTTATTGCCATTATGTTGTAGATGATGTGGATGAAAAAGGTAGAATGATACACTGGACTATATAATATGAGCAGTCAGGGACCTACCGCAGTTACATGTGTGCTCAGCTGATGAAGACTTTTAGAAGGGTCAGTCTGACATTCTGATGTTCCAATAAACTTCTTCATCATACTGAAGCATAACTCATCATTTCATCCTCTCAACTCATGTTCTTTTTCCGTCTGAGTTTTTTCCCAGATGTCCAAACTGCTCTTTGTGTGTGTGTGTGTGTTCCCCTTTACACACACTCAGTTCTTTCAGCTCAGCTGAA
>CAAKHB010002350.1:166619-178701 GCA_901007665.1 Aeoliscus strigatus
AACTCATCATTTCATCCTCTCAACTCATGTTCTTTTTCCGTCTGAGTTTTTTCCCAGATGTCCAAACTGCTCTTTGTGTGTGTGTGTGTGTTCCCCTTTACACACACTCAGTTCTTTCAGCTCAGCTGAACAGTTCAACGACACAGATCAACTCTGCTACAAACTAGAAACAATGCAAATGCAAAGTGTTTCTGTTTCAGTTTTAGGATAATAAGCATCTATATTATCTATATCTATATAGCTGTGTATTTTCCTTCTTCTAAGGAATACATTACAGATATGTAGAATCTTTAATTAAATATGCCCCCTTTATCATGTTTTGCTGACCCTTAGAACACTGCTTCATCACTGCTCCTTTTAGAGCTGAATAACTAAAAGAAATGTGGATAAAAATAGAACTTCTCTGACAGCCGATTTCTGTCGAAACAGCTCAGATTCATAAAGATCCTATTAATAGACGGATGTCCTTTTCCCCTGTGGGATTGAGATGAAAATATAAAGTGAATGTGTTAAGCAGGACTGCAAATGCCACGTCCTCCATCGCACCAAGCTCAAAGCTTTTTATTAAATTCCTTTGGAATAATAAATAGCAGAGATCTGCTTTAAAACCACGGTTGACAGAGTAAAAGGTGCTCGAGGACTCCAGGGATTCCAAGTTATGAACACAACTCCAATATTTGCCCAAATGTCACATTTCTTTTACTTTTTTTTACTGCTGCATCACAATATCTAGCAGGTGATGATGACGGCGTGGCCCATCCAGGTCATCACCAAAGCATTTTGCCTCCCCCACCACATGGGGGCACATTTTTTGTTCCACCCCATTAGCATCTGTCTCCAGTCTGGGGCTGATTACAACACTTAATTGCTGCAATCTATCATCAGGGCACGAGCCAGTGTCCCTCAGGAACTCACGTTAGGGAGAGGGAGAGGAAAATGAAAAGGCAAGCACTTCTTCACGCACTGCTACAGCTGAGGATGTCACATCGCAGTGAGCGCGCAGGCCTCCGAGAGACACCTCATCATCTGCAACAGCACCAGTGTGTCAGCAGCGCGGCCTGGATAACGGGTGCCACACGCCCAGAGACGGAGAGAAAAATAAATGGGACAGATGGTGAAAAGGGTGGAGAGATTAGGTGCTGTTGGCTCGTATTAGAGGAGAGGTGGCGGAGCAGGACCAGATGTTTTGTTGCTGGGAACTAAGCAGAGGCAACAGCTGAGGTTCCAATAATATGATGTGGGACTGGCAACCTCAGTTCATAGGTTTGCGCTCTGTGGGCAATTACCAACGTCCATTTCAGGGTTTTTTGTGTGTCATTGACACGGGCCAGCAGTCGGCCAGCAGTCAGCCGGGCGGAGGCAGCGACAGAGAGCGGGAGCACAGCACGAGCACCGTCAAAGCAGCAGGAATCCACAGAAACCTATGAAAGCATTCGCCTGAATGTTAAAATGCCACCTCATCGACCATCTATGGCGAACTGTATCAATCCTCCGCATCTCCACTTAACTCTAGGTAAGGTAGGATTAAGTATAAACAATACTGGACCTTTAACAACCTTCACCTTTCCAGGTAAAATGTGAGCATCCGTGGACGCATGAATAGCAGCATCATGCAGATGTTCAGAGCCAACGGAGCGTTCTGAGGGACAACGGTGAAAAATGGTGAAGGGCAACATGAAGCACCTGCTTCGGTTGCACTCATGTTATTCTGGCTGAACCACCTGGGGACAGCTTAAGTAGGGCAGAAGATAATTGTAGGTCAAAAGGTGCTCAGAACTCAGATGTGTATCTGCGCAGGTGCATAAATGTGGGTCTATTTGTGCTCACTGGTCCTAATATGCATGGATTAGAGCTTCAGTTACTGGAAGGGAGGTGAACGTACAACAAAATTCATTTCTTCCTATATTAATTACTTATCACACCTGTCTGCAGAGTTTCTGTCACCACACCACACATGTCATCACACTGCTGGGATCCGTCATCCCACACACTCCTCAAGGATCCCAGTCAAAGGGGAGTGTTCACAGTGATTTTGTCCGATCCGATACGTTTGGAAGGAGCGATCATAATGAATGAACATGTTTAATATTGGCGACCAGAAATCGTGATGAGATGAGCACGTACAATGTGTGATGTCACAAGACGCAAGCTGAGTCAACTTCCCACATTCCCCCTGTCGCCATGACGTTTTCCACAATCCTTTTTGGTTTTTCAGCAAGTAATAGTCAGGAAACAACCAGGATTGCATCTTCCTGTTCCTTGCCGTTTACTCCGAAGTCACTCTTCGGTTGGCATCCTGCTCATTGGTGCGTTACCGCCACCGTCTGATCCGGAGTATGAACCAAACGATTGTCCACGCGAGATTTAGAACGTTGATGAAGCATGAAGACGCTGATACTTTGCGGAAGAATTGGTTCAAGTGCGGCGTTTCCATTGTTCATCTCGTTGCACGATACAAGATCAGAAGTGACAAATCTTGTCATCAAGTGTGTGGTCTCTGGATCTGTGAAGGTCTGAAACCTCCTAGAATGTGTGCTAGGCACTATGCAACTTGGAAGAAGAATCTTGTCAGTGTAGATTAGTGTGTAAAATAAAAAAGACAAGAAAATGAGGCTAATCATGGAAGCTAACAAGATGACGATGTTAACATGCTGTGGGGGAGTCAATCTGTCAAGGCCCCCCCCCCTTGAAAAGTTGTTACAAGTAGTGTAGCACGCTCCTCTCAGACACAAACAGAATTTAGAACGCCAGTGGTCAAGCACTAAAACAACAACAACTAAAACAAATCAAGAAATCCAAGATGTATGTGTCAGGGGGAAACTGTGGGTCTGAAGGAGACAAATCAGAGAACATGGGGATATATATTTAGGGATGTTTTTCTCTCCTCCTCACTCTTCTTTCCTCCTCCATTACTACCTCTCTTTGCATGGATGAACTCTCCATAATGCGGAACGGTGCTAATGGGCCTGAGCCTTCTGACTCAGCTGCCTTCGCTGGACGCTTGTGTCGAGCAGCTCTCATCTCACCTTCGGTCACTGCCACAGTGCCACATCTGTCGTCCATCCGTCAGGTTTAGGGGGATACAGAATGATATCTGACGTTCCCTGGTGGCACTGGTGGCTGTTATGAGTGCTGTGCCAACGTAGCACCTCTGAGTTTACCGAGGTCATGAAAACTGGAGCAGCAGATTAGAAACACACTGATTTGATGTGTGTGTCCACGAAAGTTGTGATGTAAAACTGTCAGTCTCAGAAAATCATACATTCTTGAATAATTGCATCTGATATCATTCACACGTTTCCGTAGCATCATAGTCCAGTTTTGTTCATCTTGAATTGAACCACAGTTTGATTTCTGGCTTGATGCGACACAGTAATCACACTCAGATGACAGCGGACTAATGATCCTGGATGAGGTGTCCTAAAAACAGGAGGTCTCCATCTGAGTCATCTGGCGAACTCAGGTGTGGTTCAGGTGGGGAAGATGTAGCGGCACCTCCTTTTCCAGCTGTATTATTTGAAAAATGAGGGCGACCAACAACCCGTGAATGTCTGTCCGGTCACAGAATCCCACCTTAAACTGACAATCATTCTCTTACATTCCTGTTTTTGTTGTTGTTGTTGTTGTTGTGCTCCTGCAGTAGATACATCTGACTAATCATTGAACTTGTGCTCACGTAGAATGATGTGATGCATTTTAATGCACTTGTTGTGTTTCCCTGTATGAAAAGAAACCAAACAAAGGAGAGACGGATCCAACAAGATGATTTGGACCAGAGCACAACTAAGGTGTGAACGAACTGTAAGACAGAATATACAGTGTCCATTTAAACAAAGTCTGCTACATGCAAACAAACTGCCCGCTCAGTGAAGGACAAACTTTCTTTGGTTTGGTAAACACTGTTTTCACAGTGAACGGCACAAAGGAGAAACCACGTCAAGGCCGTTTCCATCTTGAACTGCACGGTCTACAGCAGGGGCCCCTTCCAGAAGGCAGGTTTAGTGGAAAAACAGGAGTTTATTCATCATAAATTCATCAGTAACAAATTCGGCCGCGTTTGCATCATTTCAGTATTTTCACTAAACCTGTGTTCCTCCCCTGTCTGTAAAGACACGGCACACAGCGTTGTGAGGTGTTTCAAACTCACTAATTAACTAGAACGTTAATAACGCAGCATGTTATGCTGTATGGCTATTTAACCGTACACAAGAGCTTTTCGTGCACATCTGACAATTTGTGAAACTCACAGTTTCTAACAGGTCCATATTATCAGTGTGCTAGTATCAGAAACAGGTTCACATTCAGGCAGGCAAGGAGTGTTTACGGAGCAGCAGGGCCGTCCAGGTTTGCCACATGGAAGAATAATGACAAGCAGGATTTCGGAGCCAGAGAGACTTTTTCACATAATCGGCCTGTGTATGTGTAGTAGGGTGATCTGAAACAGGCAGAGAATACGCCCCTTGTGTTTATTGTCCTCTTGAGAAGTATTGTGTTCTAAATGGTCTAGTTACTTGATTACGTTCATGTCAACGTATCAAACACCTTCACTCATTCAAATCACCCTTTGAACCACAGGAGAACAGGAGGGAACATATGGACAAATGATTCCGTTTCACTGTGGGACCGTCGTGGACAAGCCACACAAATGTGCACAAACATCAACTGTGCGCATCAGAATGCATTCACATGCTTTGTGGTTGTAGTGATGTAGAAATGTTTGTAACTTTCACTGTGGAGGGCACCTGAGGAAATGTCGCTTCAGCCATCTGCCACATGAGTCAAAGGAATCAAAACAATTGGAACGTCATGAAAAACTTCAGTAAACGTAAAGTGTAAAGTGTATTTTCTCCATGACTTATATGTAAACTAAAACGTATCAAGAATGAATAAAAAACTGAAGCGTGCAGCTCTAAAAAAAAATACAAAATAAAATAAATCTCAAAATAAAATTACTATTACAATATTTTATGTCAGGTTTGAGTAAACCACTAATTATGCAGTATACTGTAAAAAAAAGAAGATACTGGATATTTTAATACTTCAGTTTATGTTTAATGAATCTAAAACAGAAGAGAGTTTCATTCAGTGACTTCAGTTACTGATATTCAGATTCCTTGAGACGGACCTAGGACATTTTCATTTTATATGTGGACACAGGGTGAGAACCGAGTGTAGAAAATTAGAATTCTATTGTTGTTTGTGTCCATGGTAAAACATTACAAACTTAAAAAAAAGTGGGGCGAAAAAAGGAACAGAGAAGTTAAAAAAAAAAAAGAAGAAGAAGAAGAAGCAAAGTTAAACTGCAGTTCACAAGTGTCTTGTCGCACCAGGTGACAAAGTAGATTCCGCCCGCAGCCTGTCGCCTGCCGTCCCGTTCATGACCTTTCCAGTGATTGCTGATTAGGAAACACTCAGCCACCTCCAGCGAGCACAGAGACGAGGTGGAGAAAAGGCCACACTATCGAAACAAGTGCGTGTACTGCCAGTATTTTCTATCGGTGTGCAGTTATGCTCCTTGACTGATCAAACACACACACACACACACACACATCTACAAAAATGCATCAGTCAGTTAAAGTGTTTCTTCAAACATCAGCCGTGGTCTTGAGGCTGTGTCCACAGGGCGTGATAGTTATCAGTTATTCTCTCTCTCTCTCTCCCCAGAGCCCTTCACGTGGCAGCGGTGGATGTCGTCATCCAGTGATCTTATAGTCGTAGCATCTGCTCTCAGCTTGTAAACCATCGATGGGTGCTGCAGCGCACATGAACAAACAAATTGTTGTACATTACTACGGAAGTCAGCACTTACTTCCTTTTGAATGAGAAAGAAATGACACATAGATAAGATCAGATAGACTTTATTGTCATTGCACGGTCACCTGGAGGGTGAAATTTAAAAAGCTGCTTCTGAAGGTGCTTTTCTTAAAAAAAAAACATCAACTTCAAATGTGATGGTAAAAAGAAAACAATTAACAAACATGGATGAAAATTACGTAATTGCCAATGTCCCGTATGCACAGAGGGGCACGGAGGTCGGTCCAGTTCGAGGTGTGTCGTGTTCTAACAGCCCGTGTGCTGTCTCTGAGTCTGCTTGTCTTTGTCTTGATGATCATGGACCATCTGCTAGACAGCTGCATGCTGAATATTTGGTGATTTGAGTGTAAGTAGTTCCGCAATAATAATAAAAAGATGAAACCACATCACCAGATGGGGACAATAAAATGACCATAGGTGCAAAAACAAAGGAGCCAGGGAAAGAGAGCGGGCAGGTGTGTGTGTGTTTGTGTGTGTGTGTTTGTGTGTGTGTGGTGGGGGACTCTGCAGAAGGAGAGAATGAGTCAGCAGCAGGAGCTCCCTCCCTGTCTGGGGACAGATGTTCTCCTCAGATGAAAGTTCCCACTCAGACTTTATCCATCTGTACATTCCCTCACGTTCACCAGGTGATTTCATGCATCATGAGCAGACAAAAAAAAAAGGACCTTTTATTTCCTGCCGCTGCAGCATCGAACCTGTCACAGACTGTAATAAATGACACTGATAAACTATTTGTAGGACAGAGTAGAAGCCATGGCTATATTTAGCCCGCCGCCCAGCACGTATTTATCAGTGTTTCCATCCGATCCATACCATTCACCTCTTTCCCATATCCTCATGAATTTTTAACGTGTGGAAATCTCCTCCACTAACGCCGCTCTCACACCAGCCATAACTCAATCGTAGCAGCTGGAACGGGAGTGCTGCAGGGTTTCAGGCCGTGGTTCCAGTCCGGGGAGTTTTCTCCCATTTTACTGCTTTTCTAATCAATGCTGGATGTGATTGGTGGCAATAAGTCATGAGTTGCTGTGTGCTCTACGTATGTGGTGTATCATCAGTTCAAGGTCCTTTCCTGTAGATTGTGAACGGCTCCTCAAATTTTTCACGTATCTCACATGTGCACACACCTTTGCGATGTATGAATCTGCATTCGCGCGTGCGAGCTGAAGTGTGACAAATACTTAATCTGCAGCCATTGTCCTTTGAAAATGGACCATGAAATCCTCAAACAATAATGGATTACCTTTCGCCCGATTGGGATCTTTTAATCCAGATCCAGTTCCCACTCTCCACCTTCACCCCAGCTCGTCCCTTCATTCATTCGTGGATGATTTTCTTCCTCCACGGTTTCATAGTTGCGTTGTCTTTCTCCTGTCATGGTTTGTTGAGGTGTTACAAATTTTATTTGGCTCAAGTGTGATGTTTAGTCCAAATAACAAGTAATTGGTTTGCCTTTAAATACCCTTTCACATCTGAAGAGAATTCCAGTTTGACTGTTAAATTGCATCCCTGTGCTATTTCCATAGAAACTAAACACCAATTCAACATTAGGTGCCTGTATCAATCAAAGGCCCAGTTTTCGCAATAGTATTTGGATTATTTTCCCACGAGAGGCGCGTAGAAACATGAAAAGATCATTTAGCCACGCTTCCCTTCACAGTAAACTGCTGTGCCAAGGTTTTATGGGCAAACAAGAAGAATCTGCACGTTTGAGATTGTGTCTTTATTGCAAACATAACACTGGGCCCTGCCAGTTGTGTCCCGAGCATGTGAGTTCACAGTGTATACGTAAAAGTAAGATGCCTCACATTTCCAGTAAGTCCAGCGTCAATCACGTCACCTCTGGCCCATTTTTATGAAACGGACGTTTCTTTTTAAGCCGACACAGTCAGCATTGTGTTGAAGAGCAACTCGTTATATGTGACTGTGATGTAATTTATTTCCTATTAAGTGCGACCACTTACACTGGTTGAAATAAATGTGTAATTGAATTAGTTGCCTGTGGAAATATTCATGATTACAGTCTTGGTCACAATTTCTGCAAAGACTTTAGATGTATAAGAGTATTATTTTGGTGTCAGTTTTTGTATGTAAATGAATGATTGAAGTGAAATGAATGAAAGTTTAAACATAACATCAACAACAGTTGAATACTTTCATTCAAAAATGAATCAAATTATATAACTTTAATAAAGTAATTCAAGTAGTTACTTTGCTATAATGTATTAAACAGGGTCACTTTTAATTATAATCAAATGCATTTCTGTACATGTGACAGTGGAGAAACACATGAATGAATCTATGATGTCAATAATGGCGACTACGCTTAACATCATCGTCAGTGAGATCTAAAAAAGCTGAGTGCCTGTAAGACGGGGTCAGACGGACTTGACGGTAGTTGACGGTAATTATCTCCATCTCCATCTATGTTTTACAGCCGATGTCTCTCTCTCTCTGTCCCTCAATTGGACTAACGCGGATGCTTTTACAGTTCGTATCCAACACAAGTACAGACGGACTAGTTCACGTTTAAAGTGAACCCTTTGTCTCCCGGCGCTCCAGCCATGACCTTCACCTGCCAGAGAAAAGCATGAATTGAATTGTGGAGTCACAAGCACCTGGCGGTCCATTTGTTCCCTGTTAATCACGGAGGCTAATGACGTTTTCTCTGTTTCCTCCTCTATCTCCACTTAAAGCCAACGGGTGCATGCGCCTTACAGCTGGGTCCATAATCACTGAGCAGGTTTACACCCTCCGTGGCCACTTCACGCTGACTGATTTAGAAATTAAGAGGCGGCACTCACTGGTTTTCATCAGAGAGAGCTTTGATTTACTGTCACAGCAGCTCCTGAGGCAGCTCCAGAAGTCTGAGGTGTGGGTGTAGGACTGAGGTCGACAAAAAGACAGCGTTACGTCTAACATGTGACATTTCTTTTGTTCAAGTACAGACAAAAAAAGAGGGACTGAGTTGGTTCAACCTAAAATATCTCAAATATCTTCTTCCACATCTTCTGTAGCACTGATTGTGCTCCTGACACACACACACACACACACACACACACACACACACACACACACACACACACAGGGACAGACTGGACTTTTCTGTGACATCTGCAACATCTGTATTCCCTCTAAGCACACCTGTGTCAACTGGCCTATTCCATGCGATTACACACTGACAAGTGATTTTATTGTCTGTTTGGTTGGACCTTTCTTCTTGAAAGGCGCCCTTGGGTTTTAGAATCATTTTTATTATTATTATTTAAAGAATTGTTTTATCGTCATATGTTCATTGTTTTAAAGAATCTTGACCTGTATGTTCTAACTGAACCTCAGGTTCTCAGACCTGTGATACAGAATGAGCCCGATATGTCATTCAAAGGATAGGTCTGTGTCATATTAATAATAATGTGTTGCAAGTGTTCGCCTGCCTCTGTCTTTGTGTCTGTGAGATGAAATGTTCTATAAACGTCTGGAGGGGGATCCGTGGGGGAGATAAGGGTGGACAGGCTCTAATCATCTGCCACGGGGGAACCGAAATGATGGATGGAACGTGAGAGACAGGTTTAGTCAGAGATAAAGGGATATGGAAAGAGAGAAATATGGGAACCAGATTACACAGAGTCTTCTTTGGAAATCAATTCGAGAGATTTGCAGTGTAGTGAAGTCTTGACTCAGACGGCAGCAGTCAAGGAGTCAATACGACAAGATGAGGATGTATTGTGTCATGGAAGCTGCCTCTCTTTTCTTTCGTCCACATGTTCTCAATATTAAATACAACTTGTTATATTAATTCCCAGCATGCTTGTCACTGAATTGGCTCGAACAAGGCCACCGGCGACGTCTGTCCGCAGCCCTCAGGCGTCCTCCCAGCAGCAGACTGGAACCACAATCTGTCACCGCCATGAACCTCCCACTGTCGTACAGTACAGCTCTGTGCCACCACCACCACCTCTCATTAATCCTCCTACGCCAGCCGACCCTACTGCCCTCCATTCCTCTTCATCAAACCACCTGTCTTCACCTCCGACATATTTCAACATATTCATCGACCTTTCCAGTCGTCATCTCGAATGAACAGAACGTAAGTGGTTCTCCATATGTCAACGCTGTAAACACACTGAAAACGATCCTCTCTGACTGCGCGGCGGAGTCATGTGATTCATCCGTCATCAACCTTTTCCTTGTGGACAATTCCTCTAATCATGAGTTTGCCTCATGTGATGAGAGCGGGTGGGAAGGTTAACCAAGAATAACTGTGCAGTCACCAAGGTGAGCGAGGGCTGAGATGACCCTCTAAATGCTCCCAAAAATAGTAAATAGCCAGCAAATATCGAGCTTCTTGATCTCGGCTGCTTGTCCAGTGGTTGCGTATGTGACCAAAGTGTGGAAATCCTCCTTTTTAATGGAGTTTAATGGAGTAAATCAATGGAGTTTATTTGAGTGCATTGATTCACTTTGCTATCTTTGGATGTCTCCTGAAACTGGATACGATGGATCCCTGGTTGTTTGGTTTTGTGCCTCAGCCCTCATTGAGTCCTGGAACGAGCAGCGCAGTTGAGCTCCCTCCTGATCGTGGTTCCCAACATTCAGATCTGGTGTCAGCTGCATGAACCAAACACACCTCCGTGTCCTTGGCTGTGTGGTGAACCTGCGCTGTTCGTCCGCAGTGTGAAATGGCGTCCTGCTGGGTTCATTCATAGGCAACTGGACTTGGAGTTTGCTTGAAGATTTTTTCTTCTCTCATCTTCTTCAGCTGAGTCGTTCGCGCTCACAAAGAGCTGTGAGATGTTCTCATCTACTGTAATATATTTTAGAGCTAATTCCATCGTTTTAAAATTCAGAATTGACAATTCATACAGCACATATGAGGTAGTACACATAACAACCCTAAACAGGCCCAGTTGATCTGCATTTTAGACAGTAGCAGTAATAAGAGTGCTGATTGACGGACTTTAATTAATTTTAAAAACACATCACCATCAATCACCATCACTCAAAAGCACACGCAGACACAAGAAAACAGATGAATAAAGAAGTATGAGCTGTGCAGAGAATGTGATGATGGACAACTGTCTGCGGCTGTAACGTGGCTAATGGGAACAGTCAGGAAACAGGCTGCGGAGCTTGTTGTGTTCACAAGGTGTCTAAAAATCAGTCTCCATGTGTGAGACTGCACAGACCTGCTGGCCGGCTCTCCTGCCATGAAATATTCTCCCACCTCTGAAAAATATATCACAGTGCAACCAAAGAATATGAATTATTAAGAAAAAAAAATACATCGCTCAACGCAACATGTTCTGTTATTTCGTTGAAAAAAAAGTGTTAAAATGTTTCTCATTAGAATTCTTACATAAATCTGAGTGGGTTATCCTGATGTTGCTTTCTGCGATGGCTTTTTATCAGTCCTGAAAGTGATTGAACTCCTCTGCCTGTTCTGATCAGTGCTGAGTGGATGTCAGATGCCCTTTGTATACATGTATACATGAAAACACTACTTCAGAATAATATGCAGAAGGTTTCATCTCTTAACTTTGAAGTGTCTGTGAACAAACGTTCTTTTTGAGCCAGGGTTGTTTGAGAGCTGAGTCGCAATACCACTTTGTTCCACAAGAGGCAATAGTGAGTCACAGAGGCATCAAAGCTACGACTCGGATCTCTCTCCAGATCAGATTCATCTCATTTCTTCAGGCGCTTGCGAGGACAGGTCACCATACCAGTGTCAGACATTGTACTCTATTCGTATGTGTGAGATCAGCAACAAATGGTGATTTTTAACAGCTTTACAATATAACATCCATCTTACTAAAACGTGGTATTCCAAAACGTACATTGTGTATTTATTATTCCCCTGATAATGAAACATGAACATAAGAAAACATGAGGAAGGTGACAATCTGAAGTGGAGCCATGTAAAGTACTGTAGCTGCTTCGCAAGACATGTTATTTATGTCATTTATTCATTTCTTTTTTTAGTAAACGTACAAACGTACGCTGGGCCTTGAACCCAGCGTACGCTTGATGTTCCACGAATATCTGTTGGTGACATAACCACTCACAGCACGTTTTCCTCTATGTCACTTTTGTCCCGTCACATGACGAGCTCACTGTTTTTTGAGTCACTAACTAAATTAAAAATAGCTCTGCGGTGATACGGTGGTGACAGTGGGAGTGTGTGTGTGTGTGTGTGTGTGTGTGTGTGTGTGTGTGTGTGTGTGTGTCAGAGAGACACACCACACTGAAAAGATCATTTTCGCCAGAAGCG
>CAAKHB010002350.1:185267-206156 GCA_901007665.1 Aeoliscus strigatus
CATGGGGAGGGGGAGGGGGGGGGGGGGGGGGGGGGGGGGGGGGGGGTGCAGTGACTGGCAGATGAATGGGAGACTCATGCTGCCTCCACATGCTATCAGAATTCTGGTAAATACGAGTGCCCAATGTGCAAAATGCACATGCTCTTGTTGTGATTACTAATGGGAACTTGGGGGATCATTTTGTTACACAAGATGAGATAATCACAGACATTTCAACATGTTGGTGAGAAATGCAGGCTTCATCACGACGGTAAACAATTCCTTTGAAACTGGGCCATCTGTGCTGGTAAAGCTGTGGATTTCTGTCACAATTTGAATGTGCATTTTGCTCTCCTCCAGTGGCAGGTGAATGTTTTAACAGCACTTGAACATAACGCACTGGTAGTTCCTCATTGGCCAAAAGGTCGTTTCATCGGCTCGATCGCACGTGAAGGCAGAAGAATTCACATGATGCTGCGTCTGTATGCCTCGTGCGGGTGTTTTTTTTTTTTCAAGGTTTACCTATGTGTCGTAGGTGCTGTGCAGTAATGGCGTGCTGGACTCGTCCGAGTACTGGTTGAGGAACGAGAAAACTCTGTGCCGACTCGGGCTGTTGGATGACGACTCAGTGGGCAGCTGCACCATGGTGAGTAGCATGGTGAGGATGATGAAACATGCATGTATGGACCGAGTCGAGTCTAATACGCAGTATTAAACCTGCAGAAGGCTCCTACCTTACTTCACACGGCCGTGTGGTTTGATTTGAGAGCCCGAAATTGTACGCTGACATTTGAAGGAAAAAAACAAAAAACTGCACTTGCTTCAAACAGTTACCTCTGAGTGGGTGATGTTGAAAAAAGATTTTATTTTTTGTATATACTTGCTGTTGCTGCTTTCTCGCTGACAGCTTTTGCTTGCGAGGTTTGATGCATCGCCGTCTGTGCTGTGGAATAGATGAATTAAAGATAATGGCTGTACTCACATTACGGAGTAGTGCAATTTAAGACATTGTTTTCCTGCCTCATTCGTGATGTGCTCGTCCACCAGAGAGAAATACAAACTTCACGTAGTGCTGTTCCAAAAGTACATAATGTGGATGTTGATGCTGTAAGCCTCTGGTGGTGACGCATTCAGTGGCATTTGAGTATTTGAAATATTAATTCATGTCAGGAAAAGAACGATTTGGACTTGTACTTTCATGCGAATAAGTAAAAAAAAAAAAAAAAAAGTGATTTTGCTTCAGTAGTCATTAGTCATTAGTAGAATATGCTCGGAGAAACAACCACATAACACGGTCTACTGAGCAAATGTAATCATAATCTAACTCGACCATCACGAAAGTTAGCAACCACAGCAAGTTACACGCAGCGTCCAAGACAGTATGAAACAGCTTAGCACTATCACCCACTATTGGGGTGTGTGTGTGTGTGGGGGGGGGGATAGTAATAAATAACAGATAAAAAGTGAGTTTGTGAATTCGTCAATTTGATTCCCCAGCAGATTGGCTGAAATATTAAACTAGAATTACAATTCCTGTCACAATTCCTGTTTATTTATGCTGTTTTCATTTTCGTGGGACTGTTTCCACCGTTTGCCGGAAACGTCCATGAGGCCTGCAGCACCATGTTATGTATCAGTCCTAGTCCTAGACGTAGCAGTATTGGACAAAAGTACAAAAAAAAGTATGCTCAAAGTGTTGCTTTAGTGTGGAATCAGTCTGGACACACTGTGGGTGTGGTTCTGAGGAGTAGGACGAGGACAAGCGCCGTGTTTTGTCTGCAACTGGGGTTCAGTGTTGTCACTGTGAATTTATTGTGAATTGAGAGTTTGAGGTGTGGTCAGAACTTGTGATCCTGCTTCCAGCTCATCCTTTTGGTGGGATGTCTACAGGGTGATTGAACATTCTTGTCCCTGTTTTTGTTTTTTATAGTGTGGTTGCGTTACTCTGACCTTTATTCCCCCCTCTGGAATCAGCTGACTTGATCGTTGAGGTGAAAGTTCATCTCAGATAGAAGCGGCTCACAACATCATGAATTATTAGTGAAAAGGTCGTTAAACGTCACAAATGAACGTGAGAACATAACACACAACACACAACACACAACACACAACACACAACACACAACACAACTTAATCAAACCAGGTCATAAATGTCAGAGCGGCCGTTTTCTTTCACCACCGTCCTCTGAAAACCTGCCTCAAGTATCATCTCAGCTCACAGAGGCAGCCATAATTAGCCAAGAACAGTTCTATCTTTCATGTTGCACTTGATAGGATGGAACCGAACCCCCCAAACAGCAGCTGAGTCGTTTCAGAGGTTGGCTCTGGACCTCTCCTCGTCGATGCGTCTTTTCCGGCTCCAGCCGCAGTTGCACATTCAGGACAAACCCCCTCCACTGTTTTGGCAGGTGAAGTGACTATCTGCCACCAGACTTTTGCTTTTCTTCTTCCTCATCCCGCCTTTGTCAGAGCTGTTTCTGCGACTGCCAATTTGAAAACAAAGACAGTCTGTCTCCGCGGCTCCTGCCTGCGTTTGTCATTTTTACTGTCATTCTTCCACAGAAGATTCATCTTTATAGGTGATTGTTCGCTGTGCTTGTGAATCAGAGGAGTGGACTGAATGTGACTGCGAAAAGATGCAGCCTGTCGTCCTGCAGCGGCGCTCTCGGCCTCTGACATGACAAATCGCCCCTCAGACGCTCGTGTCTCTGTTCGGCTTTCCGTGATTGTGGATGACAATTTATGGCAAGATTAAACTCTCCGCAGCAGGTTCCTCACTGCCTGACACGTCTTTGTGGCGTTGATATGAAGAAGATATAACCAGTACAGAAGGAAAATAGTTATTTAATCCAACACAAACCTGAGAAACTGTCAGCAGAGAAAAGCAGCATTCATATATTTGTATATGCATCTTTCTTTTCAGTCTGTCCGGACTGACAACATAGACATTCAGCATCATATTTAAAATGTCCCTTAGTAGATTTTAGGAGTGTTTGGTTAAGGTGGAACAGACCAGGATAGAAAGACTTAGAGCTTTGTTTCTCTTTTGGAAAAAAAAAACTTGCTGTTGTGAGGAAATGTACTTCAAAACTTTGATCAGTTTGATATCTACATGGACCTCAGTCTCATTTTTATGGAAAATGAAGCTAAGCTGAGCTAAAGAGATAGAAGAGCTTTGGATATCGGCTGCGTTTGGCTCCGTCAGCCACCTCTGGCTGCATCGAGTTGTCACCTTTGATCACTCACTCATGTTTTAATGCATGAAGAGAAGAAGAAGTGTCAAGTCTCTGTGATAGTCACGCTGAATTTCATCACTCCCCTGAGAGATTTGACAAGGGGCATGCTTTTTTGTTTTTGTTTTTTTTTTTTTTCATTTGCAAGGCAAGTAGTCACCATATCTGTGTGTCTAATTTCCAAGTTTGACTGGAGCAGAATGATCAAGATTTAGGTTATAAATAATACAATGCAATATGTTCAATTTCGTATTCCTTTTTCTTTTAAAAATCAAAGTAATCCTGCAGTAACCCATCTAGACTTTACATTTCTTTTCAGCTCGAATTTCCTCCTTTGAACCTCTCTTCCGCGGGCAGAGTGATTCATTCATCACCGGATTCAAACACTTTGTGTGTGTGTGTGTGTGTGTGTGTGTGTGTGCGTGTATGTCCTGACCTTTCCCTCCCTGACTCGTAGAGAGGATGAGCAGAAGAAACACACCATCAGCCACAGCCGGAGCGCTGACTTACAACACGCTTCGAGTCAAAGGTCTTTCCGTCTGCTGTCGTCATGTGAAACCAGTCTCACAACGTGCTCACACACCGCTTAACAGTAGATTTTAGCACAACAAAAGGCCCGAGACGGATTTCACAGGTCGGAACATTGTAGACAAAAAGAGAGAGAGAGATTGACTATGTTTAAATTCAGGTTAAGGTCAATAAGGTCAATGTTGAGGTTACTGAAGAATTCTGAATAACCCGTTTCCATGCATGAGCGAATAGGGTTGTTCCTGTTTCCATGGCAGTTGTAATCAATCAGGATATCTCGATAAACCCAGCCACACACAGAGAACTTCTCAACGCAGTCCCAGAAATTTCCGCTTCTTCTTCTTCCAGTATCCAAAACATATAATGAACAACCCGCTAGCAGTCGCCTTCTTTTACGCCTTTTTCAGCATCTTCCAGCGGTTCTTGATCTGGTCTGGCATTCGCACCAATCCGCTCACCTTTTTTGTACATGTCGCCATTCCAGAACTTTCTACCATCTACAAATGACATAAGGTCGTGTGTCGCATGATATTTATCCTCACTCCAAAAGTGTGGCGTTTTGCCTTGATTACAACTTCTTCCTGGACTCAAAAGACCAAGATTCCTTGTGAAAAGAGCATGCGCAGAAAACAAATTCATGTTCGCTTTTGATGGGGAGATCCCAGCATATACATGGTCAAATACTCAGGTTAGAAAAGGAGTAACCCAGGGGTCATATTCAGGTTTTTAAAAAAACTGAATAAGTGTGTGTGTTTGTGTGTGTGTGTTTGTGTGTGTGTGTGTGTGTGTGTGTGTGTGTGTGTGTGTGTGTGTGTGTGTGTGTGTGTGTGTGTGTGTGTGTGTGTGTGTGTGTGTGTGTGTGTGTGTGTGTGTGTGTGTGTGTGTGTGTTTGTGTGTGTGTAAGCATTGTGAAAACAAATCGGACCATTTCAGCAAATGTCAAAACACAAATCAAAACCAATCAGCTGATCACTGTGAAGACGTCTCTGGCCTTTTTCGCAGCCCAACTGTTTTAGACGATACTGCAGCACAGACTCCTCACACACACACACACACACACACACACACACACACACACACACTCCAGTTCACCTCCGTTTTAAGGTTTCCATATTATTCATGTTGTGAGAGGGAGAACCAGAACGGCATGAGCTTCTTGGTGCTCTCTTTAGCCTCGGGCTCCAAGCACAGCAGCTCTCACTCTGTGTGGGGACATAGATCACACTGGGGACTGCCATTCCTTCTGAGGGAAGTAGGTCCCTGTAACATAATTACATTTCAGCATCAAGACTTGTTTAGTTCAAGGTGAGGGTAAGGTTTGAGCAAGTAGTGGTTGGTAAGAAGTAAACGCAGCATCCTCTGTGTGTGTGTGTGTGTGTGTGTGTGTGTGTGTTTGGCATTCACCCATCATGCTGCTTATATCCCATTTCCTCCAGCAGCAGAAAAGGCACAGCTGTTGATCAAGCACACAATGTTCACGTCTGAATTAACGGACGGAAAACGCCACTAACACATTCTCACCCCTCTGCATCAAATGTGGAAGCTCCCGGCTCATCAAATAATGATGCCGTTCATGATCACTCCTCTTTTAACTTATACTGATGCACAAGGCTTTTACCGCACCCGTCCGGACCCGTACGTTTGAAGCAGTGACCCAGAAAGAGACTGCATCAGAAGATACCGAGACAGGCGATCGATTCCACTTTGCAACAAAGATGTTTTTCATTTGCATCAGTTAGTTCCAATTGTAAAAGCCTGTCACCACTGTAAATCATGATCATCACCACAGACTTTTAATACTAAATGTCCACAACTCTTGTTATTTTTTTGCACCCTTGAGAATCGGTGTTTGACAAGCAGGGAAGTGATCAAAATTTTTTCTAAAAAAAGTCTCTTTTTAAACAGTCTGTGCTTTGCTCTACTGGCTGTAATAAACAAGATCGATGTACCATTTGAACTTTATGACAGTGTTAAATGTTGCTTGCACAAATTAATAAAGTAGAGTCGCCGGGCCATAATATTGTTTCCAACAAACTTGAGTTGAAGATGGAAACAGGAATTCATTTAAAGTTGTAACTTAAAATGAATTACAGTAAAAGTGTCAGATGCAGAAATTAGTCCAAACATTCTTTCTGAAGTCGTATTTAGTCAAATAGCACCAGTGTGAATGAGACGTCGTCTGTGGCAAATTAGTTCCCGAGCGTCACACGTTCGAGGAATCAGCCTTCATCTCTGTGAGGATTAATGCAGGAAAAATGAAAGTGGGTGTGATTTCTAGAGCCCATGAACATGTCTGATAACTGAAAAGAGCAGAACAAAGTCAAGCTCACGTCTGACACAAACAACAACAGTACTGCTTTCAAGTCTTCCTTTCATTGCAGGTACACACACACACACACACAATACAACAAAATGTACATCGGACTTAGTATTAATATTAATATTAGGTAAATCTTTCATTTTAAAACATGAGCAAATGTTTTCAAAAAGATTTCCGGTGGAAGAGAAAAGGAGCAGCAGAGGCTGAGAAGAGGAATGTAGCTTTGATGGATGTAAATGCAAATGTTTCTTATGTTTTTTTTTTTTTTTTGTATGTTTCAGCATGTAATTGATGTATTGACACTGCGACTGGACATATAACTAACACAACCGTTAGTTTGGTGTTTGCAAAAGTGGTATTTTATGCATAAATACGTGTGTGTGTGTGTGTGTGTGTGTTATTGCACTGCGGAAGTCTTAGAAACACACACACACACTCTCTCCCGATGTCCAAAATGATCGATATTTCCTTGACGACTCTATTTGGAATGTTCCACTCATCGTCAGTCTCATGAACGAGGTCATTGCAGCATTAATACTGAATGCTTTAATTAACAACACGGATCCAGCTAGAATGCCATCACATTCTGTGCTGCTCAGATTGAAGGAAAGATCATAGTCGGGGTTCACAGACGACCTCCAAGGCTGGTGCTGGGACCTTCTCTCTGCTCACTGATGTCATCTGATGGTCATAATTACCACCAGTGTAGCTTGTTTCCAGCTGCTGGTTGTCTCACACTGACGATCATTTTGTTTGTAAGCACAAACACGCTGATTTGTACACAAGTAAATCCACACAGGTGGTCGCGGGGATGGGTCGGCAGATGTTGAGCGCAGCTGGACAATCACGTGGGTCGGCACATCTCTGCATCCAGACAGGAAAATACAGATATCCACGAGAAGAGGACTGACCCGAGCTAAGCAGAAACTGATGCTCAGTGACATTGAATGTTCACTCTGTGGATGGTGGATGATGTTTTCATGCTCCAGCGGACAGATTTGTCTTTGTTTGTGCTCCTGACCATAACCTGAACTTTCAGGGTTACATTGTGGTAAAGGGGTGAAACGTATGTAAGAGTTTTTACCGTGAGTCATTTTCATTCAGGCAGCTGGTGAGGAGGTTTTATTTGATGGTGTGACTGATTTGAAGATAAGAGTTAAAAGCACATACGTTTTTTTTAGCAGCCAAGTAGGAAAGAAGAAACATGTCAACAGCATGTCACAGGAATCTGGGAGGTGTGAATACACCTCTGTGTAAACAAACTATTACAAGTATACAATTATTCAAGACACTCTGTCAAAGCAAGTGAGTTGCTTTCGCTGTTTGAGGGGCAAATGTGTCATGTGTGACAAGAGCGGGCTCACAAATGTTCCATTTAAGCGGTCATTTCAAAACACTCACGTTTTGTGCACCCTCTCATCTCAAGCACCACTTACCACGCTTCCATGTCATCAGATCCGCCTGCATCAGACTGTTACTCCGATTCCCTTTGTGTGCCTCAGCGATCTGTGTGTGGTCAGTACTTGAGTCACACACCGGCTGGTGCAGGCCGATCTGCTGTCTAGTGTGAAGAAGAGCTGATGGAATCGGAGCGTGTCCCTGGGCCTGTCTCACACATGAACACAGAGATGACCGGTACCTTGTGCCGCTCCAAATTTAGAACGCTCGCCCCTCGGCGCTCCCCGTCTGATGGGGTTAAATTTCTCCACCCCTCTCAAAGACAAAATCATGGATCACTCGCCGTCCGTTTGTCAAACTGAGTTGTCTGCAGGCGGTGCG
This sequence comes from Aeoliscus strigatus, assembly GCA_901007665.1. Classification (NCBI taxonomy): domain Eukaryota; kingdom Metazoa; phylum Chordata; class Actinopteri; order Syngnathiformes; family Centriscidae; genus Aeoliscus; species Aeoliscus strigatus. The sequence goes on from CAAKHB010002350.1 coordinate 193,108, forward strand.
TTGGCAGGCAGGGTGCTTTTCTAGGATGATTTCCAATGATGCTACAACTGAATAGTGCCCAGGTGCTGATGAGTAAGAGGTAAAAACTTGTATTTATATTCGCCGTATGAATAAATCTCCACAGTTTTCTGCTTTTACATGCATGTTAGTAATAGGAATCAGCATAAAAATGTCATTATTCTACGCAGATAATCACATGCTCGTACTTCATAGAAATATGAACATCTCTGGACACCTTTTCTCTGTGGAGGGTGAAAACATCGTCATCATCGACTTGACAAGTTTTTATATCTGACAATTTCAAGTGGCCATTTCCATCACATTAGTCCTGATAGTTGGAAAATATTATGGCGTACTGAAGACTAGCCGATAAGGAGGAAAGGGAAAGGGAAATTGGCCTTTTCTAAATGTGCTGCTTTATTTTTCGACTACAGGAGGTTTGGACTATTCCGATCAGGCTTTGTAGACAGATTCCACTGGTCGTTGACAATATTCCATCTTAATCCACTGGTAACACTTGAAAAAGTCAGCGAGTCGGTTTATTTTGAAAAAGCACTCGTGCATTTTGACTTATCAGTCGCTTCGCTTCACACAAACCTACGTTTGAAAATAGAAATGAAAAGAGACACGACCTTGATGCTGCATCTGCTGTGTTATCTGGGTATTTGTTTGTTGTCTGTACTTTGGAACGGGTTTGTGGGAGCACAGCTAAATGAAACAGGTGAAAAATGAGTGAAGAATATATGCTCTCCTCAGACGCTCCAAGGCTTTTCAGATGCCTGGCAGGATGAATCACGTGCACAGTGATGTGAGTCAAGATGTGATTATTTGAAACGAGATATATATATACATACATACACACACACACATACATATATATATATATATATATTGAAAATCGAAGAGGAGACAGCAGCCGGTAGAACAGAGATGGTAACGGCAGAGGTAAGAGAGACAGCAGCGTCCCACCTGTGCGTGCTTTGCATTGAGAAGATTCAGTGACTCACTTTACAACTTGATCAGTAATGACAAGCATGGTGGCATTTCGACACACACACACGCACAAAAAAAAGTCCCCTCCCTTGAATCACTTCACGGTTCACATACAATGCTCGGCGTGTTTGCTCAAGTGGGATGCCACTCTACCCATTCTAGAAACAACTTGCAGATGCCATGTCAGATCAGAGGCTGGGATGAAACAGTCCCAGACTCCCAGCGCTGACACGAGGACTCCATCACAAACCATTAAACCTGCAGCCAGAGGCGGGGAGGGGAGGGGGGCAGGAAGAGAGGGGAGGCAAAGAATGTGACACAGAGGAGCGACGCAGCGGAGGTGGAGGAGCCAGGACGTCATGTGTGTCACAAAGGAAATCATTGCTGGTTGACACCTGCTGCTTGGAAGTGCAGTGGAGCACATGAAGGAACATCCAAACCTATTTTTAGGCCAAGTGCAGGATCGAAGCACATATTTAGATTGTGAAGACTAAATGACTATGAAGTAGCTTCTGAACCGGCAGGCGCCGTGACGGTCTGGCCATCCCCTGCAGACAGGGTGTTCTCACGGAGGACTCCGACAGACGACTGCTGTAGGTTTCAACGTGTGTGCCACTTAGAGAAAAGCGATCTGTGTGGTTTGTCGGATTGTGACAGTGATCGTTGTGTAACATCCGTCTGCCTCTGTACCTTCCCTCTTAGATTTGCTTTGTCAACCTGGACCCTCAGAAAGTGGACAGCCACGATGATAAAAGCATCAAGGTGAGCGTGACCGGTTCTTTCTCTCTTCACATCCCTCCCACAGTCTTCAAATTGTACATTCCCATGTGAGCTCAGTCACCAGAGATAGAGTGAGAAGGTCTATGTGGTATGTTAACCACGTGATAATTATGGCTGAAGACGTCTCACAGGAAGGAGTTCCTATTTGTAACACAGATTGTGTTCTGTGCTAAGAATGACGCTGCTATCTCTGTGTCCAACACATTCCCTGCAGCAGCTGGCAGCCGTGTCTTTGGATCTGCCAAAGCTCCTAGAACTACTGACTGTCCACCAACTGAACGACAATGAGATGCTCCTGCTCAGTGGCCTGGAAGGCCCCGACACTTGCCAAAGTCACCCACACACCTCCTCTCAGGTGAGTTTGTGCATGAAGCTTTTGAATGAACTCGCAGAGTGTGTGGCAGGGAGGACAGAAGGAGAAATGTACCTCTTTATTTCAACAAGTCAGTTCTTTGTACACATCCAAACAGCATATAAACCAACATTAGTTCTTACACAGACAAAAAAACAAACATTAGAATATAAAATAAAATGATTTATGGCACTCACTGGTTTATTCTGAACGGGAGTGCAGTGACTAAATATTGTCATATAGTGAATAGAGTGAATAAAACCTCATTTAAAGAGAGAAATAAGGGAAAAAGCAGGAAATCTGTACAACCATGACGTGTGTACGTGTCTCGAACTTCATTTAGGGTCAGAACCAGCAGCAGAGAAGTACGGGTGTGTGCCTGGTTCAGCATTCAGGGCAAAGACACTATCCTCAGCCCAGCAGCATGGTGTCGGAGATCAACAAGTTCCTCGTCGGGCTGCAGTGGGGAAAGGAGCGACAGCTTCAGCAGGGACGGACAGCCAGGTCACGGGTGGATGATGACACCAATCGCTCAGTCTCGTCTGTCGAAGAAGACTTCCTTACAGCTTCAGAGCACCTGGGCGATGACAGCGAGGATGACGGCTTCAGGAACGGTGAGCCTCGTGACACGTGGCGTAGTTACATATCTTAACTCGTCAACCACCCAGCTCAAATGAAAAGGAAATTCCAAATATATCAGACAGTTATCGAAGTTATTCCTGTTTGTGTTGTAGCATTTTACCCACACAGCTCTCACTCAGCGTGCGAACCTTCAGTGTATCAGTGTATTTACGTGTCAGTACTCATTGATGTCACCTCTGCAGCTAAAATGTATAGCGGTTCCACAGCTACGTCTCCGGCTCGCTGCTGCATCTTGTGTATCGTATTTATTCGGTTGCACCGGGTTACCCAGGTGATTAATGTAATCCATTCCATGGTAACAAAACGGATAATGATTGCAGGGAATTTTGTTCAAGGGGAAATTAAATGGGACAAACAAGAAATCACCCAGCTCTGGCAGTCGCTGAGGGGTAAAATAGGATTATATTCTGCTCAATCTGACACTTTAGAAACTGATGGGGATTTTTTTCCTGATCATTGTGGACATTATTCACTCTACGCTCTCGCTCCTTTTTTGTGTCTCTGCAGAGCCAGAGAGAGGGGACCTGGCAGAGAGCTTAGCCACTGGGGCTTGTCAGAGGGGACAAACGGCCCATCATCAGAGCCGGGAGGACACTGAGCGGAGGGGGGAGATGCATCGGCGAGCTAGTCTGCACACAAAGGAGTCAGCTGGTCACTACGCCACTAATCTCGCTGAGTCAGTGCTGCAGGATGCCTTCATTCGCCTTTCTCAAGACGAGACCTCGTTTGTCTCGGAGGCTGCTGTCAGCGTGTCGTCACTCTCTAGAAGCCCCCCCAGCCCGGTCGGTCTCTCACAGACCAAGCAGTCTTCTCAACAGCGCACCTGCTCTTTTGAACTGCCCAAAATTGTCATCGTTCAAAGCCCGGACAGTTCTGACGGGGCTTTGGAGTGGCCAGAGACTCAGGTGTCAAATGTTCCCCACCAGGACGTCGTCACCAAAGCCAGAGCGACGGCAGAGAAGGAGACACAGGCTCGCGTTCTCCAGCAGAACGGCGGACACCCGTCCAGACATGTCGAGGTGGCTCTGGCCTGCGCCGCCAATGTCGTCGGCACCATAACGTCCCCGCAGGCGACGGAACAGCTCGCCTCGGAAACCGCCTCAGACGAGGACATGCAGGAGGGGCCACAGGAGCCAGAGGAGAGAAGCGACTACTCCTTCTCCTCGGCCATGTGTGGAATGGCTCAGGTTGCTGGTGCTGTCGCAGCCGTGGAGCTCGCAGACAATGCAGGGGAGGGGGCCGATTCCGACACGGATTCTGCCGAGGTCTACAGGGCATCGCAGGGTCTGATGACGGCCGCCGAAGCCTCTGCAGCCTTCACGCTGCACTGCAGTGTTGCGGAGGGAACCAGCGTCGAAGCCTTTCGTGCCAACATCGCTGAAATACTTCACAGGGAAGCTGCTGAGGTGCTGATTCAGCCACAAGGCTACAGGAGCGTAGCCCACTTACTGGAGGCCACACACAACAAGATAGTAGATGGTATTACATGTCCCAAAAAAATGGATCCAAGCGATGTGGATGAGGTCATCAACGAGGTGGCGGACAGTCTATTTAAACATGCTTTGGAGAAAGCCAGAAAGAGGAAAGAACTGGAGGGTGCAGGAAAAGACGCGCCAAGCCTCCAGGTTTATCTGCAGGACAGTGTAAATAATTTGTTGTTTGACATCCTTTGTCGGGCCCAGAAGAAAATCAGCCACATTTCGAGATGTGACCAGGGGTCACTGGAGACACAAGAGCGCGATACTGTCACTAAGGAGCCAACAAGACCGTTAGAAAGCTCAGCTGGTTCTAGTCAGTCCACAGATAACGACAACCAGTCAGATAAGTTCATCATGGCTTCTGCGCTGAAGGCAACATACGAGCTGGATGAAAGTGATCTCAACACATCTCCCCCGATGTCACAGAGCAAAGAGCAACAGCAGGAGTCATGCAGACAGACTCATCCAAAGTTTTCCTCCTGGTTTGACCAGCAGCAGGGAAGCAGAGAAGCCTTGAGTGAAATCCTGCACAGCACAGAGAGGAGGGGGCGGCTGGTGACGGGGTGTGACAGCAGACAGTCCTCCCTCACCCCTCAGTCCTCCCTCAACTCATGCAGTTCTCTGCTCTCCTGGAGAATGGACTCAGAGTCAAGGACTCCTATAACATGTTATGCTGATGACTTGGCTGCTACAGTCGTGTCTATGGCCACAGAACTAGCTGCCATATGCCTCGAGAACTCGACTGGGAAGCAACCGTGGTTCTGCGCCCTAAAAGGAACGTCGGCAGAGGGCCCAGAAGCCTATTTGCTCCCTGCCTGCCGCTCAGTCCTCAGAAGGAAAGACGCTCAGAACAACAACTCAGCCTCCAAGAAACACCGGGCACCACGTCTGAGCGAAATCAAGAGGAAAACAGAGGAGCAACCGGAGCTGATGGAGCGGCTGGTCAACCGGGTGGTGGACGAGTCCGTCAACCCAGATGAACCACAAGATCCATTTGCCCTCTTTGCGTCCGAAGTGACGGCCAGGATCATGAACTGCCCCGAGCTGAATGTGGTGGACACGTCCAAAGCAGGTCAGCCACGCAGCAGACTGCAGTGTGAGCGATGGAGTCGTGGAAAAGCGTCGAGTTATGAGAGTATTCCAGAAGAAGATGCAGACCCCTCGGGCACACCCAACACGCTGGGCCCCGGCAGTCGGTTAGGTCAGAACTTGAGCCGGGGGAGCTCCATCTCGAAGCAGTCGAGTTGTGAAAGCATCACAGATGAGTTCTCACGGTTCATGGTGAACCAGATGGAGACGGAGGGCCGGGGGTTTGATCTTCTGCTGGACTACTATGCAGGGAAAAACGCCAGCAGCATTCTGGCTGCGGCTGTCCAACAGGCTGCGTCCAAGAAGAACGGTCACCTGAATGTCCGAACCACGTCCTGCTTGTCCAAACAGTCGAGCACAGAGAGCATCACGGAGGAATTCTACAGGTTCATGCTCCGCGACATGGACAAAGAAAACAAAGAGTATGGCATCGCCAAGACTAAAGAGTGGAGCAACAGCCTGTTCCCCCCCTCTCCTAGAACCCCCTTTTGTATACGACAGTCCTCCGTCCCTGACCGGCGTTCCTCAGACTCCCGACTAACCGTCAACTCGCCCATTAAAGCCAATTCATTTGACGGGTTTGCCCGCAACACGCACGGAGACACGCTGAACATCTACCCCACCAACTCTGTGTCGGCCACGGGACTGTGTAAGTCAGACTCCTGCCTCTACCAAAGGGGCAAGACTGACCAGATCACCGATATGCTGATTCATGAGACGTGGTCAAGCTCTATTGAGTCCTTGATGAGAAAGAACAAGATCATTGTCGATCCAGAGGACAGCATCGAGCTGGAGGCTGCCGGCGACTCCCAGCCTCACGTGCAGCAGTTTGCCAATCGCCTGGCAGCAGACATTGTAGACATTGGCAAGTCTTCACTTGGGGGTCAGCAAGACGCTGCGGGGGGTACGCCTGGACCACCGCCACACATGCCTGTATGTGAAAGACGGAGGGGGTTCAAAAAATCTCATCTGCATTGTAGTCGTGGTAGATGGAGCCAGGAGCAAGCTGGCGCTGGGCAGGGACCCGGGGCTAGCGACAGCGGCACACAGCGCGTGAGGGGTCCCAGAGACGTGCCGCTGATCCACATCGAGGGGGATCAGAAGGACGAGGAGATGACGCTAAACCCCGTAAAGACGGGAGGACCTCAGGAAACACCACCGGAAACGTCAGCCGCCAAACGCCCAGAGAGAAACAAGGCCAACGGCAGCAGGTACTCAACTGCTCACCGGTCATCGCCGATGTGAGAAGTATTCATTTCTTTTGTGAAAGAAACAATTCCGTAGTTGTTTCAGCAGCAACCACCGTGTTACACTAAAACTAATGACCGCTAAAGCTCAGCAAAGCTGTTTTTAGACTTTGATCAACTAATAGCGGGCGCACAGGGGATGCACAAGCTAATCTATTTTAGCATTGTCGGGGCTTTTATCGACGGGGGCTAAGCTGTGACTCCCGCCCTCTCGTTATATAAAATTCATCTTATCTAGGTACGTACAAGCTGCGTAACACTTGGCGAACAAGTCACGTACTTATGACTTATTAGCTTACTTGAGAGAGTTTTTGTGTCATCAAGTCAAAGAGTGCGTCGGGCATGAATATATATCAAAACAGACATTTGAGACAACAGAGATTCAGCAAGGTGGCAAACCCAGTGTGGCAGAACAGCCTTTCAGAGGAGGTAATAGAGCATAAACTCTCCCAGAAGACATTTAAGTGAATATTCTGAGGGTAATGAAGGTTGGAGCAGTTCTAAGTGCATCTCAGTGTGGAATGCAATGAACCCGCTGAGAACGTATTAGAGGAAAAAGCTGTGAATTAGCAAGACAGGTATATGGAGAACGGTGAAAATATTCTGTCCATGTAATTCCCACGTACGTATGTGGGAATCAGTGCACTGATGTCTTAACGACAAACAATACAAAATAAGACATTTCAGTAGAGAACGAGAAGACAACAGCAGAAAGGCACTAAGGCCACAGAGGAGTCACGAGACAAGCGGCGTTCCGTGTAATCAAGAAACGAGTGGAGTGCATCTGTGTGTCCCCTGGTGTAAAACAGTGGAACTCAACGACTCGCCGAGTCAATTAGACCTGATTTCCCTCTAGAATTGTCAAGGATGGCAGCCCTCGATCATCGTATTATGTTTTAATGTAATCACACTCCAACAGCGCCCCTGGGGAACGTAGTTTGCTGACGCATTAAAACGAAGGCTTAATTAATTAGCTTTGATTTCAAATTCCAAAGATTTGTAAGCATTTACATTCGCTGCAGTTTTTAGGCTCTTGGTTGTATGGAGCTGAGAGCTCTTCGTTACGCCCCTCTGCATGTTGTTGAATAGTCTCAGTCGTTGTGCACGACCAGTCGGTGGTGACCCTCCACCATGTTGCGGTTTGCTCTCCCAGCAGTGAAAGGGACAGGCCGGCTGTGGCGGCGGCTGCAGTAGGGAAGCGGGACAGGCGTTCTCTGAGCGCTAGCAGTGAAGAGAGCATGGGTAGCTGGTCCCATATAACCCCAGAGGATGACCCCCACGAGGAGACCAGTAGTTTTATCCAGCTGAGCGAGGGGTCAGTAACTGTCACTCCTTGACGCTGCTGCTCTCACCCTCACACCGCTCTCATCGCTCTCCTGTGCCCGTGCCAATTTACTCCCTGCTGCTACAATATCCCGCTGTGGCAGAGAGCTCCTCTGCAAAGCCCCCGCCCCCCCCTTCCCCCACCACCACCTCCATAGCTCACATACAGAGTTCCCGCCTGCTTGCACCCCAGTGCACAACTACCTGCAGTAGCTGTAGTGGGCTGTGCTACGGTGATTTCACTTTTCGCATCAAAAGCTTCAAGTTCAGAACATTTGCCGCACCATTCTCTGCTTCATCAACTTCGGACCACATCGAAGCAGCCTGGGGGTCACTGCTCTCTGCTCAGGAATAAATGACATCCAACCATAATGGGCCAAACAGTGTTACCAACACCAAAAATAAGCATCATAAACAGCATGTTGAGATGCATTTATTTTTAAAGGTGTTGACATGAGAGGATTAGACGGGGAGGGGGAAGTTGGAAGGTTCCATCAGCTTAGTGGGGAGATTCAATTAGACGCCTGCTTTTTTTTTTTTTTTTTTTTTTTAATGAACTGTATGATTAGTCATCTGCAACGCCATTAACGCCCGCTGCTCCCTGCAACCTCTCCATCTACCTACTGTACTTTATTCATTGCCAAACCATGCAGACACACGAGGGCCCTCTGCCCTTCCATCATCACCTGAGCTACTAAATGACACCGCCATCCTCAGACAGACAAAAACCACCAGCTCTCCCACCTTGAGTGTTTGATTCTGCTGCGGCTGCAATGTGTATGTAATCACCAGCTAATGAACGACATGGCGTCATCGCCGGTTTAGCGTTCATCACAACTCAGCAATCATGGCCGACGTCTTGAGACACCAGGTGGCTGACGTGATCTCTTTTTTTTTTTTATTCATTGGTTTGCAGGAATGGGACCAGCAGCGCATCCAGCCTCGGCCTGACAGACCTGGACTCTTTTTCTGAAGGGCCCACTCAGAGAACAATAATCAGGTAGCTGTCACTGCGCCTGAAGTATTTCTCATTAATGTGTCACTCTGATGCATTTAATGACGCTGTTTTTAATATAAGAGAACGTCAGCAGACAGGATCATCTCTTTCTTTCTCTCATGTTCCCATCCAGAGAGCAGTGCTCAGCTGACATGTGACAATGACAAACTGTTGGACGAACGTTCATCCATGACAGAATATAGCTAATGACACATTCTGCTGTCATTGCGCAGAGATAATAATGTTTGGTTTAACAGAAAAGCCTCAGCATCAATCCAGCTCATGTGAAATAACAGTACATCCTGTAATTTCTCATTCCATTGAAGGAAATGTGCTTGTTTCTCCTTTTTGTCTCAAATCCCCATTAAATTTTCACAGAAGTTAGGAAAACTGCTGCGTCATCCGTCCCATGGATAGAGCTTTTTCCATCTTATCCTCGTCCGTGTTTTCCATTTTGTGTATTTTGTGGCTGCTTGGTGTTGTGTCGCCAACTCAACTTTCTTTCTTTATTCACAGCGTGGAGACAGAAAAAGGCCACCAAACAGAGACTGAGGACACCATTTTCCGTAAGAACAGTGTTTTTTTTTTTGTTGGTTGTTTTTTAATTGTTCACCAGCCTCTAACATCTTTCTGAACACAGAACGTGTGCGTTACTTCAGGTAATATAATTAACATCCCTGTGATTAACGGCTTATATGGTGAGTTTGAATAAACGTGACGTTGCTGTCCATATTATGTTAGGAATCAATAATTAAGGCCCATCGTTCCCAACGTGCCTCAACTCAAAGGTCATCTTTGTTTAATGACTTGAACTAATTGTCTTCAAACAAAATTGGAACTGAGACGTTGTTGTTTTATGAAGCTGAACATACCGCGTGATCGTCTGCACTTTGGGATAACGGTCACGTTATTGTCAACGTTTCAGAGAGCAGCTCGGCGAAGACCAGCAGCCTGCGGGAGCTGCTGCTGGTGGTAAACTGTGACCTTGAAGAAGAATGTATAGACTCGGAGCTGAGGGTGGCTCTGCAGTGGATGGCCGCCTCCGAGCTGGGACTTCCTGCTCTCTACTTCAGGAAGTCCAAGGAGAAGAAGGTCGCAAAGGTGGGCACACAGGTCTGACGGCAGGCTGACACGTGAACTGACGTGCGTTATTTGACAGTGTGTGTGTGTGTGTGTGTGTGTGTGTGTGTCGTCTCAGTTTCAGAGGGTGGTGCACCTCATGTCTCAGAAGGCGTGGCGGATTGCCGACTTGTTCGGCGCCGTGGTGCAGTTCTGTAAGCTCCATGAGAACGAGGAAGACGAGGGCAAGTCCGTATCCGGCCTTTTCGATTGGCTGTTGGAGACCCTCTAAGGTGGATTCATCTCGTTCCAAAGTGTCTCATCACTGAGTGTCTCTCCCACGGGACCCCTCCTGATCACCTCTCCCCATAGAAGTTGTGTTTTCTGTCTGTCCGCAGTCGTGACTGGAGCATGTTCTGTCTCACCTCTTTGGTTTCACTACTCCGACTCGCTTACAGAGCAAACTGTAGGTGCACAGGTTGGACTCTCCTAATAGGAATGAACTAGCCTTCAAGAGATTATAGTCAGCAGGTTTTAACTGCTTCAGATGATATAAATATACACTATAGATAGATAGATATATATATACATAGATATATATTTACAGATTCAGAGCAACCAAATTTTGTGTTCATTTATTTCTTTATTCCAAGCAAAAGAAAATACATATAGAAGCGAGGAATACCAGGTTGAAAAGTCCCTGCAGCTCCACACACTCCAACCTTTTGTATCGAGACCTAGTTTGTAAAATGGCCGTTAAAAAACAAGACGATTAACTTGTTTCTTCAGCTCGCCGACTATTTGTGCACGTTTGCTTCCCGTAAGCAAAATGTCCAATGTGTTTGTTGTGTTCGACGGCCGACATCTGTTGTGACCTTTGCGTTCATTTCTCAGTATCTTTGGATTGTTGTACTACGTATGTACTGTCGATTTGGACCTGCTGCACCTCGGAGTGACGGACTGCTCTCTGCTCTTTAGCTTTTACTACGTCGGTATAACAGAGGAAGATTTGTAATGTTGAATTTGTATGTGAATTTGTTGTGTTTGTTTCTCTAGTTAGTGGTACTCTAGTGTTACATGAGCAGTCGGGAAAAGAAGCACACAATTCAGCTGTACACTGTCACTGTAGAAATGAATGTATTTACCTTTTAACATGAATAAATTTCCGTGACGTGAACATACAAGCTGCGTCGATGACTCACACACCGTTCAAAAGAAGTACACATCAATCAGCATTAATGCTACATCACTGAAGGAAAAGACTCGACAACTAATTCGGGGATGGGGTTGCAGCTCAGATAGTAAAGTTTTGCTGACGTCTGCTAAACTTTGAATGTTCAAATTAATTTAGATCCTGTCAAGTGTGTAAAATAAGCTGCGACTCCAATTCAGCTTTCGGCTGTAAAGGAAGAACTCAGCAACCAACCTGCAAAACATGATTCACTTCATGGCTGGAAGTGAAGTAAGGCTGATACTTGACTATGAGAAGCCGCTACACGTTGTACTAAATGTACTAAATTCGACACTAGAAGCGAACTAAACAGACAATGGATGATCATTTTCACCCAGACGACCGCTGATCTGTCCACTGGGAACTGAACAGTGACACATATGTCTTGATTCTGTGCCTGGTCGAGTCTGAGCATCCGATGGGTGACGAGTGGGGTCAGTACCAGACCCTGCACGTGTTGTCCTTGCTGCCTGCAGGGGGCCACAAACATGAACAGGTGGTTGCACAGCTGCAAGTTTTCCATCGAAAATGTGCAATTAAGCATTTACGTCAGGCTTGCGAGGAGCCGTGTATTTTCTCCTCCAGGATACATTTTTCACAGTGTGCGGTGTTCAGATGTCCTCAGCATGTGTCTAATGTACCTGTAATGATGGTGTCGCCTTCATAGTTGAAGGCGCAGGAGAAGATCTCATCCGTGTGCCCCTCCAGGACTTGTAGGCAGACTCCAGACTGAACGTCCCACAGACGAGCTGTTTTGTCTGAGCTGGCAGTCAAGACCCTGTTGCCCTGAGGACTGAAACAGACCTAGGAGGAGAGAGGCCCAGTCAGGAGACGTCAACGTGCGCGAAAAGAAAGTCAGCAAGAAAATCTCACCCACTCAGAAGATCTCCAAAGCCTTAAAGGGCATAAAGGAGCCAGTGGTACGACTTACAGCCGAGTTTGTCGATAGAATATCACGTAAATCATGATTGAGGATCAGAGAGCACAGGTTAATTACACATGCTCCAAATGATATTATGTCCTCACGGCGGAGAAATAGGAAGAGATGACTCAATGAAGAATGTTTTATTAAAAATCTAAACTGAGCACCACTCACACTGGGCCCTGATGGAAGATGGAGGAAGATGGGAACATGATTCAGCAAATACAAAATACAGAGAAAAGAGTGTGTTAAAGGCAATGTGCACAGAAGAGGAAAAACAAACAAAGGCCCCATCTCAACGCCACAATCGATTGCTACGTTTCCTGAGTACTTAGTAGAGGTCGGTATGGTATGTTCAAGTCCATTTGTCAGTGTGCTGAGTCACAGTTATGTAATGTGGTCATATCTTCTCTTCTACATCAACGTCCCAATTCAGATTTGGAAGCTGGTGATTTGAGCTCTTACTTTCTTTTTGAACTGCAAATTGGTTAAATAAAGTTAAAATCAATGTTGTGTCACTGAGATGGAAATAGAAGAAGCAACAAAAAGGCACGTACGATACAGGGGAGGAGAACAACAACAAATAAACTGGCATCATAGAGCACAAAGGAGAGCAGCCAAGGCGACATTTTAGGGAGAGATTAGTGTCAGAATCCTCTGATTCACCCTCCGGCCAGCATTGTTAGCTCTCATGACTGACGAGACAGAAAAAGCATGAAGACGGGGTCAAAGGAGCACACACCTCGGGCCAAAGGGCAGAGAGGTGGGAATGAGCAAATTAGCTTCATTTGGCTTTAAATATCACATCTCTTTGTGTTGGTTTGAAACCACTGATGGTCACGTCTTGGGGGATGTGTGACTGGAGACACACACACACACACACACACACACACACACACACACACACACACACACACACACACACACACACACACA
>CAAKHB010002350.1:206280-218321 GCA_901007665.1 Aeoliscus strigatus
ACTGGTTGTATATTTCCATCCCAGTCCAGTGATCCCAGTTATTATCGTACTTACTCACAAACTAAACTGAAAAGACAATTCAATATTTAATGTGGGACCTTTTATTTTATGAGGCCCATGAATTTTTCAGGCTTTTAAGTTTCTCAACAAGGCAAAACGGCTGCAGGGTGTAAACGGTCCCATCGCCGTCCGACTCCGGCTGGCTGAGGGCAAACGCCTGCACCACATTGGTCGATTCACGAGAACAACAACAGTCTGTTGCTCTTCAGAAGGTCTTCCTCTTACTTCCGGTTCCAAATGAATCTTGTTTGATGCCACCGACCTGGTGATGTACAGCGGTTTATGTGGCATAGACATCTGTGACTCACCCTTGAAATCTCTCCGTCATGGCCTTCTAATGTCACCAGACACTGGTGTGTGCTGGCACTGAACACTCGGGCAGTACCTGGCAGAGACAGTCACATGGGCGTTGTCACACTGCTCTGATCGTCGCTTTCACGTTCTGCACATTGTTTGTTGTTTTAAATGTTCACTTCAGCTGTCAGTAACAACAAACAGTCATATTCTCTTAACGTTTTGTCAGCTTACACAATTTTTTTGGTTTTTACTTCTGACATGCTGGACACTAATGATGATCCTCACCGTCAGCAGAGGCCGAAGCAACGAGCTGACCACATAAATCAAAACAAACATCCAACACCTCTTCTTTGTGTCCGACTAGGGTGGCGACACAGTCACCACTGGCTGCCTCCCAAAGCTGAAAACACACATGGACGGTGATGTAACATAGAAAACACATGAAGTAAATGGAGTGACTTCATTTGAGCCATCTCCCCAAAGGGGAAGAACTGAGCTGGATCATTCTGACTTGTGAGAGCGACTCATCTTGGCATAATTAAGGAATTATGATTGAATTTGTTCTCTTTTAAATGATGGAGACCTTAGAGACAGGAGGCAGGGAGAGAGGGAGACTGAACTGGAGCAAGAAGAGTGAAACCGATAACTGGTAGCTAAGTGAAGATGCAACTTTTATATGGAATATTTTGATTCTGGAGGGTTAATTTGTTAAAAATCCTCATGAACAATGAGTGACTGAGCGATGACGGCTCACCTTGCAGGTTTTATCAATAGAACCTGTGACTATAAGGGAGCAATTCCAGTTAAACTGGACATTGCTGATCTCCTTGTCATGACCCATCAAAGTGTGGACACGCCTGCGAACCAAAACACAGTCCACATTTTGTTATTCACAGCCGATGTACATTTTGTAAATGATGGCAAACGGCACCACACACACACACACACACACACACACCTTCCTGAGGCAACATCCCATACAGCGACAGTGTGGTCAAAGGAGCCAGTGACCAGTTGATTGCCGAGTGAGTTGAAGCACAGAGAGAGGACCTCGGCTGAATGACCCTTCATCAACATCAGAGCAAAATCAAATCATCACTCTGAAAATGCACACCGACATTTACAACAAACATTTTCCTAACAAATGAATCTGCAAATAGCAGTAACAGATTTTTTTTTTTTTTGTCAATCAACAGCAGTCGGTACAACCTGCATCACATCCCAGCTACTCCCTTCACAGGAGGCTTTCAGTGGGTGGATACGTGGTGTGAAACGGGGTCTGATATCAGGGTTAACGAGACTACGTTTATGTAGAAAGGAATTAAATGGTACGTCGGTGCATGGGTAATGAAGGGACGTGTGAAAGAGGCAGAGGGGGCCGGTGTCTGACTCACAGCCAAAGTGGACACCTCCACCCCGGTCTCCACATCCCACAGCCTGGCCGTGGTGTCCATGCTGCCTGTGGCCACCAGCGTACTCTGGGGGTTGAATGCCAGGCACACCTACACCAAACACAACTCTCTTTTACACTCGCTAGTGGGAGAGAACTTCCATTCTTATCTAAGACTTATGTAACACCGAGGTCCCATTTCAGGCTGCAAACAGAGAGAAGTAAGTTGAGCTATTGTGAAACTGTTGAATTGAAATGCTGAACTAGCCCTGACCCTGAATCTGAGGCAACCATTACAAACTAAGAAATGATGAATACTTACTATTTCTGCTGTGTGACCACGAAAAGTATGAAAACATTTGCCCGTCTCAGCGCACCACATTTTACAGGTTTTATCAAAAGAACCTGTGGCAATCTTGTCTCTGAATTAAGATAAAACACAATTGTTATTATTATTTTTTAAATATCCTTTGACAACAGTGTGCAGCATTCAGAGACTACGCTCTGTTCTGGTTAAAGAGCTCATTACCCAAAGGGGTTGTTGAATGCAATAGCGTACACCACGTTTCTGTGACCCTCCAGAGTGTGCAGCTCGGTGCCTGAGGCTGTGTCCCAAATTCTGCAGGTTCTGTCATAGCTCCCAGTTATAAACCTGCAGAGTGAAAGCAACAACAACAACAAAAAACACATAAAAAACATAAAAACACCACAAAAGACATGAAAACCTACAGTCCCCTTTCCACATCCCCAGAGTACCAGACTGTGTGCGGCTGATAAACGTACCTTGACCCGGATTTGTCAAATGCAACATTTGTCAGCGGCAGAATGTGTGCCTTAAGCTCCTGTAAAAGCAGCCAAATTCAGATTAGGAAGTATATCCTCCAAGGCAGTAAGTTACTTCGTTCAGTTTCAAGATTGCACATGTAATAGCCATGAATAATTCATGAACGTTTTAGATACGTTAACATCATCCGACCTTCATCAAAACAACTCTTACTAGTTCTCTCTTGTTTATTCCTTTGCATACTGATTAGACAATGAAGCCACTGTTAAGTCAATGTCCTCTTTATCATTAATTGCTCTCTCCTTCCAGTGAGCTTCCCACTGCTGCCCTCTAGTGCCTCTTTGGAGCAGTGACTGCTGATCACAGTCACACAACTGCTGAACCACACTTATCTGATGTTAACGTGATCATTCTCTGTCCGTGTATATGCAAACACAGCTCCGCAAGAAGAAACGCCCTCCCAGAGCATTTAACTTGTTTTTATACCGTTCTTTACCTGTGGAGCTTTGGGTTTTCTTTAAATGCAACGTACAAATAAAATGGAGTAAAAAAATACCACAAACATGCAAGATTTTAAAAAATAACAAATATTGTGCCTTGGGATGTTTTTGAATTCACGACTCCTGATAGTAAGTCACATCTGAGGTTTCCAAAGAGCCCCTGTGGATAATGACTGATAATTTCCACTTTGTTGGTTTACAATCCAAATAAACTATGTCATTATTATATAAGAGGAATCAATGTTGCATCATTTCAATCTGAAAATGTTGTGCACAAACAGGACCGAAACCACATATGCACCCACACAGAAGCTTGCATGGAAATGAAGGAATTCTTCCAATGTCTCCACCAATGGATAGATGTTGGTTTTCTTCCCCCCTTTCCTCTCTGACCTTGAAGGAACAGAACCTGTGCTGGTCCTGCTGCCGCTGCTTCTGCTGCAGTCGAAGGATGAGTTGTCTGACGTGCTCCGTCTTGGACTCTGTTATCAGAGGCTCTGACCTCCTGATCTCTGCCACCAACTCATCAGCGTTGCTTCTGCATGGTGGACAAGGACATTTTCACACCTTTATACACTTAAAATGACTCAGAGGGAGAGATCAGAGTGACAAACGATGTGCAACGTATGATACACACATAGGTACTTAACTAATCCCTGATACCCAAACTTAGATAAATATGTAGAATAACAATCACAGGTGTTCTACTCTTGTTAGTTTGAAGTAGATGAGCTGCAGCAGACATGAATAGTTCCAAAACAAATAAACTCCCGTACCCTGGAGACAAATCCAGAAAGTCGATGGATTTCTCTCTCTTCCTTCCTCTCTTCTCATATTCCAGGATTATTCCTGGGAGTGAAAACACACCAATCATCAGGAATGCTAACGCTAGCTAGTGCTAATGTTTGACGAAGTTCAAATAAAAGCTGAAAACATTCCGAAGACTGACGATTCTTCTTCACTTGACGGAAACCTGGTTCGATTAAAAAACAAAGTAGTCGATTTGTGTTACCTGGTGGATAATATCTGAGAAAGAACCTGTGGAGTTTCATTCTTATTTTTTTGTTACGTCTTGCTGACCGACCGTTGCTATGGCAACATGGTCGCAAAGGTGCACAATGACCCATGCGTCATGTGCGTAAAATAATCTCTCTATATTTTGCTATATTTCTATCGTGGATTACTATTTCTGACTACACTGACACATTTCCAAACCCGCTGTAATGTCTTGTGTCTTGGTTGGACGTGACAGCTTCAGTCACAAATACAAGAACTACATTCGTTTTTAGTCATTTCACCAGAGTACATATTGTGAACAGATATTTGGGTTAAAGCAATGATAGCAGTATTTTATACTAAAATGACAATTCACATGTCAACATGTCAAGTATTCACCAGTAACTTATCAATAACTACTGGAGTAAATAATGGCCGCTATACAATTTAAATTGACACGTCTTCTCCAAAGCAATTTATTACAGATGAAACTGATGAACAAGTCTGACATCATCTCTGAGCCGTATGATTCTGCTTCCTAACAGGTCAAAGTCTCAAGACTCATAAACTGCGGCACGTGCAGATCATAAACATTATGTATTTCTTAGCCACTGATTAGTACCCAGAAAGGTCTGGTGGTCTGACTAAAGGGCCACTGGAAGGAAACAGACACTCACTAGGTTACAACAATGGGCTGCTGGGCTGAACTAAAGTCGTCCAGTTGGGCTTACCCCACCGCAGTGCTGTCACTTTATGGGTTTTTTGCCAACTGCAGAGTGGCCGAGCCTTTCCTCACGCCATACTTGATTGGACCTCACAAGAACATCTCAGAAGAAGTGGTAAGACCCACAAGCCGCTGTCAGCCTGTCACAGGAACTTATTACATAGCCATCACGGCGGAGACAAATAAAACTAAGACCACAGCGCTGAACAGCCTGCATGTTCTCGTAGGTTACCAACTACCTGTTCCCCATCTGGACATACTCCTACCTGGCCTTCCTTCTCCCCGTCTTCCTGCTGACTGACTTTCTGAGGCACAAACCCCTCATTATGCTACAGGGACTGTTCCTGGTCACAAATTACATCCTGCTCTGCTTTGCCCCGGGACTACCGGCCATGATTCTCCTTCAGGTGACGATATTACAATAACAGAACATGCCTGTACATTCTCAACTTAATGCAACACTGCTGTTTGTTGACATACAGTCCATGTATATGAACAAAGTGGATTCTGAGAGTGCTTCAGGTCACACGCATGATAGTTAGTCACATTTGACTTGTGACATGTCCTGGAATTACAGAAGAAAAATGATCTGCTGCATTAACCAGACATACCAATGACATTTTTTTGATTTGTTTTGTTTTTTTACATGAGTCAACATGTATTGATGTAAATTTCAGGAGGGATGTTTTGAATAATTCAAATGCAAAATGATTGTTTTCCTATGATTACAGGTCAACTACGCTGTCGTGACTTCCACAGAGGTGGCGTACATTTCCTACATTTACAGCACTATTCCAGTTGAGAATTACCAAAGAGCCACTGGTTACCTCAGAGGCGCCATGCTCTCTGGATATACATTTGGTGCCAGCCTGGGCCAAGTGCTCATCTCCTTGGCAGGTACTGTCAGGCTTCGTAGTTGGCAATTAACTCAAAATAATTACCATTAGATTCATTTTGCATTAAAAACTGTCCAAATCTGTCATGTCGGTATGAGTTAGTATTTCGAATTGCAAAGAGCATTATGGAGGATGTGTAGTGAGCCATTTGAAAAAATGAGTGAGCACTAATGAAGCATGAACTCTAATCAACAGGGCTGGACTACTTCTACATTAATGCTATCACTCTGGGGATTGTAAGCATGGCTTTTCTCGTCTCCTTCTGGTTGCCAATGCCCCAGAGGAGCTTGTTCTTCAAAGGGAGAAAGGCTGCAGCTTTGGGCAGGAAGTCCCAGCAGGAGGGGCCTGTGGGAGATGAAGCTGGGAAAGAGAAGATGGAGTGTGATGGCAACAGTGGATGGTGCAGCAGGGAAAATGTGGCTGATGCAGGTCGTTTACTTTGGCAAAGCTTCAGGGAGTCATACTCTTCCAGGCATTTGTTCTCCTTTCTTTTTGTTACCCATGCATGTATCACCTTGGATGCATGAACATTGTGTTCACTGACAATGACAATATGTCTTTGTTAATTTCATTTAATGTAGTCACATAGTAGAGTTTGTCCTAGCAGGAGAAAGCAGCTAATTATCATCATTATCATAATTTGTTGCTGTAATGATCCGTATGCAGGCATTTAATCTACTGGTCCCTGTGGTGGGCTCTGGCCACAGCTGGATACGTGCAGGTCTTCAACTACATCCAGCTAATGTGGGACCATATTGAACCATCTGCCACGTCGTCCATCTACAACGGAGGTGTGGAAGCTGCGTGCTCTCTTGTAGGTAAGTCAGATTGCAGCCTGATACAGTCATCTGTGTCTAGTCGTCGAATGTTTAAAAAACGTACTGAATAAATGTGCCGCAGCATGAATTTTCATTACGATCGACAAAGGAGAGCACATGTGCTGATCTTTCATCGGTGCATGGGGATGGAGTTGAACACTTTTTCTCCCGTTAAAGTCCCTTCCTGATCCCTGCAGTCGACTATTTGAGCGTCACTGCATACGGAACAATATAAGTACAGAGTGTGACGCTGAGCAACATACACTAAAAAAAGTGTGAACCTTCCCTCATCAGGAAAAGTTAGGAGGCAAATTCTCATCTAATATTTAACAAACAAGAATAATGTGGAAAGCGTCTAAAAAAACACAGAGCAAACTTCAGAGTAAGTAGAAGATATGAGGTGTCCAGCAGTTCTGTACAGTGATATATTTTGGGATTTCCATGCTGGAAGAAGGCAGAAGACGGAGGAGGCGGCAGAGTGTTATGTCTTCACTGATCTCTATATGAGATTGCACAGAAAGAAATGTGATCATAAACTGGGTGAAGCACTGAGTTTGCATTTGAACAGAATAACAAGCAGAACACACACAGGAAGCAAACGTCGGGAGTTCAAGCCAACAGGAGAAGAGGGGAAATAGCAGAACAGCAACATCATATAGGGCCCAGATAAAATTTAACAATGTGATTAAACGCAGCCATGGCTGATGCCCCATATAAAAACTTGCAATTAAAAGGAAACAGCCGTGCTGTCCTTGGGCAACAGATAACATGGAAAATGTGTATTGATTTTTGAGAGGGAATAATGGCACTGTTGCTCTGCTTTCAAGAAAAGAAGAGTAATTGCTTCAATTAAGGAGATAGAGTTGGAAGGTAATGGATTCTCTGATGATTGCTGATTCCAGAAGGGGTGAGAGTGGTTCATCGTGAGGCAGTTGGTTTGGTGGCCATGTTGAGAGCTTCAATGACACGTCGTCACGTTCATGAGTGAATGATGCCCACACAGAGGAGGTGTTCATACCGAAGTCCAATCGCTCTGTTTTTCTGGGCCAGGTGCTGCAGCAGCGTTCGCCGCGGGCCACGTCAAGGTGACCTGGGCCGTGTGGGGAGAGCTGGCATTGGGGGTGTTTTCAGCCGTAGGGACGGGGGCGGTGTTTCTCATGGCGCTCACCAGCAGTATCTGGGCCTGCTACGCTGGTTACGTCATATTCAAATCCTGCTACATGCTTCTCATCACCATCACCACGTAAGTTCGCCAAATAAAAACGCTGAGTCAGTCTAACAAGGCGTTCTGCTGGAGGCTTTCTCTGTGTAAACGGAGCAGACACACAGACACACACACGTGACTAGTTGTTCTTTTTACGTTTAGATTTCAGATCGCCTCCAACCTGTCCATGCAGTGCTATGCTTTGACCTTTGGGATCAACACCTTCGTAGCCCTTTCCCTACAGACCATCATTACACTCATTGTTGTTGATGAGGCTGCACTGGGACTGGACATCGTGGCACAGGTAGGTTTGTACGCAGGCACCAATGCCTACGGTCGATCCAAAGAGCCAGTGGCCATCACCACAGGACAGAAATGAACTTTTTTATTTTTATTTTGTTACATTATGGAGCTAAATTTGCTCCCAATAAACACCAACAGCTTGTGTTCTGTGTTGATAGCCCACAATGAAATGTGAGGACAGAGTGACACCTGGTGGTTATTATGTATTATTGGCTACAGAACTTACTGGATTACTAGTGTAGTGATATGAAGGCTGTGAATGTCTGAGTTGCCCTCTCTGCAGTTCATCGTCTATGGGAGCTACTATGCTGTCATCTCGGCGCTCTTTCTGATTCGGGGGACCTACACGGCCTGTGTCCGTCGACACGATCCTCAGCAGGCAGGTGTCAAAGAACAGGAGGGTGTGACCGATGTAGAGATCAACGCTGAACGGTTCTGATGGTCTACAGACTCTTTTTACATTTAGATTCACAGACACAGCAACCTTTAACGGTTTGCTGACTCAGCATGTCGCCTCCACAAGCTAATAAACTGTGTATCTAGTAGAACAGCTATGGCTGACTGGTGGGGTTATTAAAGATTAAGTCCTGATTGGTGTTTGCTGTTTGTTTCACTCATAACACGTGCAACTCAGCTCGATTTGGACCATGCCCAAGGTCGGGCTGTCCTTTGACCGGGTTGTTGATTGACAAGCTCAGCATTTTGGGCGTGTCCCACAAGGAGACTAGCAAGTGGAGGAAACAATACACCTCAAAGCGCTAGAAGAACAGCTGAAAATGGAGGCCGCGAGAAGGTGGAGGTCAGACTGGAGGTATCCCACTGGTCTGTTGTGTGTGTATGGATTCTTCAGCACAGTGAAACCCCTGGAGCCCTTCCTCATCCCATACCTGACCGGACCGGACAAGAACCTGACAACAGAGCAGGTACCGTAAAGTCATGACAACAATTTGATTTAAAAAAAAAAAAAAAAAAGTCATCACGTTCAACCCTGACTACTACCCTTACTAACCCTTAGAAGGTTCTTTCTCACACGTGTATGTCATCTGCTTCATATATGGCTCCGATCCAAATGTTCCCCGTCAGGTGAATAATGAAATCTTCCCGGTGTGGACATATTCCTACCTGTCGACGCTGGTGCCGGTGTTCCTGCTGACCGACTGGCTGCGTTACAAGCCGGTGGTGGTGTTTCAGTGTGTCACGCTCTTCATCACCACGGCAATGCTGCGATGGTTGGGGAGTGTCCCAGCAATGCAAGCCATGCAGTTCTTTTATGGGGTGGTGACAGCCAGCGAGGTGGCTTATTTCTCCTACATCTACAGGTCGGCACAAAGCACTGTTACTTCCAGGAGTCATGGATTTTAAATGTTGGATTCTTAAAATAAACCGGACTTTATGAATGTTATTACAGTGTTATAGATTTGAAAAGGTACCGGAAGGCGACCTCGTACTGCCGTGGTGTCCAGCTCCTGGGGTACACAGTGGGATCTGTCCTGGGTCAGCTGCTGGTCAGCTTCAACCTCCTTTCCTACAACAACATGTTGGTACTTACTCTTGTTCTCACCGCCATCGCTCTCCTAACATCCCTCTTCCTGCCAATGCCACGGAGGAGCATGTTCTTCCACAACACACAAGCAAGTGCGGGGACAAAGAGATACGTAGACGGGACTGTGGATGAACCAGGACACACGAGCAGAGCAAATACATCCCTGGAAGGAGGAGGGGGAACACAGGCGGGTACGGAGTCCGTTGTAAAAGACAGCTGTTTCCGCGTTCTCCTCCAACTGTGGAGAGACTTTAAACAGTGCTACTCATCCAGACAGCTGCTCTACTGGTCAGTGTGGTGGGCCATGGCCACATGTGGTTACAACCAAACCATCAACTACGTGCAGGTCAGTCCAAACAGACTTTCACCTGTGACCAGCCATCCTGACCCTCCCATCATCTGAGCTAGGTCCTTCTGAAGCTCCCAGTCACTCCAGCGATGTGCCCGACAGGTGCTGTGGGAACACGTGCAGCCTTCTCAGAACTTCAGCATCTACAACGGTGGGGTGGAGGCAGCATCAAACTTGATGGGTGAGCAGCATCAGCTGACACCTTTGACAACACCTCCGACTGGATCGCGATGCAAATGTGCCCTTGTGTGATTTATAACATCGTGGAGACTGTGAGGAAAACCCTTGTATTTTTAGGAGCGGCAGCGGCCTATGGGATCGGTTTCACAGAGGTGAGATGGGATCAGTGGGGAGAAGTGGCTCTAGGTGCTTTCTCTGGACTAGGGGCAGCAGCTCTCTTCCTCATGACCTTCATAGGCAACATCTGGGTCTGCTATGGAGCTTACATCCTTTTCAAGTGCCTGTACATGCTGCTGATAACAATAGCAATGTAAGGGTAGCTCTGTTATAGGCAATCCTTCCAACTCCATGTATAGAAGATTCAATTAGAGTCAAGGGCAAGAAAAACAATTACACCTGCTCTTTGTATTTGTTGTTCTTTTAGGTACCAGGTAGCAGCTGACCTGTCCATGGAGAGATACGCAATGATTTTTGGAGCAAATAACTTTGCAGCACTGGTTCTACAGACCGTCATCACGTTTGTCGTGGTCGACAGCGGAGGACTGGGTCTGGCCATCATTGATCAGGTGAGCAATTTGTTTGGAGCACAAGTGTGTGTATGTGCCTTTATCAGTGGAGACGGTTGAAACTGCGTTTGCTGTTCACAGTTCACCGTATACGCCAGCTACTTCACGGTCATCGCTACAGTCTTTTCACTGAAGGGCCTCTTTACTGCCTGGAGAACACCAAGAGGCACAGAAGAATCAACTCCTCCTGACAAAAATGAGTCCAACCTTGATAGCTGCGCATTCTGAATACTGAATAATGAAGTCAAAGCTTGAAAAAATAAACTCAAATTACCAGGAAGTCTTTTTTTATACAAAAGAAATGTACAATAGATTCATACATCAATATAAATGACTGGTTTGGTCATTCACACTTCTTACTTAAAATTCATTTTAATATATATACTGTATATATTTACACATTAACTTAAAATTCTCTTAATACCCAATGTAAATGGTTCCGTTCACGAGCCACCTCCACATGATATGGAGGACGCCAAGCCGCTCTCAGAGGGGACGGTGGGGGGCAGAGAAACGAGCCCCCATGGAGGTCCCCAGTGCGGCCTTCTTTCTTTTTCATCTCTTACCGACACAACATGCACTCTTCTCTTCAGTGAAACCTTAAAGTACTCTGCACAAATGAACAGTTTGGTTCTTTACAAATACAGTGACTGGCAGTGCCCACTGGCTGTTCCAGACAACAGTTCTGTCTTAACAAACGTTGTTCAAGACAATTACTGATATGCACAGAGCTGATTTCTAAAAGTAGAATATGTACACCGTTGCAGCATTATGAATGGTATATACGGTTTGCACTAAGTTCAGTTTTCAGCCAGTTTGATCACACGTTGTGGCTCAGTAGAAGCCCGTTCACAGGTTAAGGAGGAGAGACATCTGCGTCTCCCTCTGCACACACCATCACTTTGTTTTGTTGCCATAGACAGTGTCATGATCATCACAAATGTCAAGAGTCTGTGGTAAACGATAGAAAATACAAATCCATACAAACATTGTGTGTTTAAAGCTACTTGTGGAACAAGACAGTGCAATTGGTGCAAGCGCGCAATTTGTTGACCCTGTAGTGGAGAGAAATGGATGGACCGCTATAAGAAGGGGTTTGTTGAAGAGCCTCCTGCTGGATACTGTGCAGACGGACCCACACCCTGGAAGAAGTATATGGATTAGTCAAAACATGTCCGTCTAATAATATATCAGCAAACCATTAAAACTCACTAACCAGGAAAGGGTTGCTAGAGATCATAGGTCCGGCCATCGCCTGGCCATAAGGAGCCCCAACAGGCTTGGCCTGGCCATAGGCTGGGTACCCTCCACCTGAAACACATGGACGTTGACATTTAAAGGTCACCTGAAGCTGCACTGACTGACAGAAGATTAAGTCATCAGCAATGCCCCCATTACAACTCTTCTGTGTGCGTTTCCTATGTGTGGTGT